>DWQX01006077.1:0-11916 GCA_018245475.1 Pharmacophagus antenor | reverse complement strand
CTTTTATTAACGAACTATCCAGACGATTATCGGGTCATGGTTGGTGCGTCTTTGGACTCCTCTGACCACTGCTTGATATACTTCAAAATGTCGCAGGCCAAATCGCTGTCCTTAGCGGTGATCCAACGCCGTATTTGGCACTATGGGTCATCCCTTGGAAGCAGCGCTGTTTTAGTGATACGGACCTCTCAGGCGCCACCGCTGCCGTTACTGATGAGATCACTATAGGAGTGGAATACTACATCCCATTTTTTGACCTCGTCAGTAAGGGCAGTCAAAACCTCTGGTTCAACCACGATTGTGCAAATGTCGTTTCCTCCAAACAGGCTGCATACCGCGCTTGGATCAGGAGCCGCGCTCTCAAATATCCTGATGTCCTTTCACTGAGAGCAGCCTATGATAAAGCTTTCGTCTTGCAAGAAGGCTTACATAAGAGCGAATGCCCAAAGCATTGTACGCATTGGCCAAGAACTAGTCCGGCATCCTACGGGTTCCCGTAGTTTCTGGCGTCTGGCCACTGCCGTACAATGAAATTTCTGCCAGCTTTCGCTGCCACTGCTGAGATGTCCGGATGATGCTCTAGCTCACAAGCCGCAGGAGAAAGCCGATATCCTGCCAAGTCTCTTCGCGGTCAAGTCCCAAAGATAATTGTAACTCACAGTCACATCCAACACCACATCGTGGCTGTTCCATGCCTGACGTAAAAATCAGGCAACGTGATCTTCTCGCGTACGTGACCCATTTCTGAGGTGAAGCTATCGACAAATGGATCTCCCTGCCAGCTCATGTGTTTCCTCCTTCATAAATATAACCTTGAGTCTTTTTTGCGAGGCGTGAAGAAGCACCTTGCGAGTCGGCAGGTTGAGGATGGCTGATGCAACAACTTTTTGTGGCTCCAACCTTCTTAGCATTTGGACTCCACGTCCACTTAACCTTAGGTGGAGTCATATGCTCGAATTATATATAAAAAAAAATTAAAAATTTGTCTTTTTTCAAACAATACCCACGGTGACAGTGTATGACAACACCGTAGGACGCGCTGCTTACAACTGTCACTTTTGCTTTTATCCATAAATCTGAATTGGAAAAAATATATACACTTCTGTGCATTTTCCTGCGTTATGGTAAGAATAATATATTTTAATAAATGCCTTAAATTAACCATACAAAAAAATATATTAAAATGTTATTTCTATTGCAGATGCAATTAAAAAGATAACTCAAAATGGATCAACAGTTTTCATTGTCATGGAATAATTTTCACGGGAATTTGAGCAAAGGTTTCGCCGGTTTACTTGGAAAAGGTGAATTCGTTGATGTAACGCTAGCTGTTGAAGGTCATTTACTTCAGGCACATAAAGTTATTCTATCAATATGTTCACCTTATTTCAAGAAAATGTTTCAAATGAATCCCTGTCAACATCCTATAGGTATTATTATTTTAAACAGTGCCTTTTTACTATCTTAGGATTGTATATAAATGCCAATATTTACTTGTCTATAACATTTGTAAATCAATTTTTTTGTTTTCAGTTGTTTTGAGAGATGTCACTCTCAAAGCTATGAAAGATCTATTGCAATTTATGTATCAAGGGGAAGTCAGCGTAAAGAGAGAAGATCTCACTAATTTCATAGGAACAGCTGAGGTTTTGCAAATTAAAGGATTAACACACAAAGAGGTAATTTTGGTTATTATTATTAAAAATGTTGTTACTTATACAGAGTGATATATATTTAAGTTTTAAAAATGAGGTTTGTATTAAACATATATCACTAGCATTAAACATTGTTTTTAATACTTATTATAATATAATAATATATATTATGTGTTCTGAAGGCAAAATAAGCACTGCACCTACAATCCGCATTACTAGACTGATATATACATACCAATTGTCATACTCCCTTGTTTTTTATTATTATTTTTTTAGTAGTAAATGTATGATAATTTAACATTAAAAAATAATACAAAACTATCAATAAATATATAAAACTAAGAAACCCTGTTGTCATTTATTTTTATTTCTAGGCAGAAGAAGAAGACAATGACAAGATAAATGAATTATCTCGACAAAACTTGGGACGTCAAAATGATAGCCCTGACTTGGAATCGAGTATATCTGACAATATTGATTCCAGCCCTAATGAGGCATTAGAAAGCAGTGACCTGGATCTACTCCAACAAAGACAATTCATAGAGAAAGTACAAAGACTGAGTCAATTAAAACGAAAATCTGAAGAATTCCTGCATAAGGCATACTTTTCTGATATTCTAAATGCTGAGAAAAGACCTAAAGTTGATGACAAAATTGTATACAGTAATTATGATAATTTTAAAAATGTATATGAAGAGTCTCCGATAAATATAACTACTACTTTGAATACATCAATTCAAAAGACAAGCATCAACAAGGAAATTAGTGATAATCGAAATGAAAAACCAATGTCTACAAATTCAATTGAAGTAAAAACAGAATATGATGATGTAGACATTATTGCAACAGAAAATGCTGTTTGCACTACTCCAAACACTAATGAAGGATGTAGAGAAAGCAAAAATACTTCATCAGTTGCATTGGATTACCAGTCACCACAAGACAGTAAGTATTTTTATACAATAAAAATGTAGTATATTCAAAAGAAAAAGATTTTTGGAATATAGTTGCTTTCATATCATAACATAGGCTTACTTTTATACTACATGGTAAAAGTTCCCTATGCTTTTGGATCATGTGTATTTAGATATTAACCCTTAATGGATGTAAGTCACTTGTGTAGTGACAAAAATTAAAATATGTTGAAACATGCCGTCTTATAAATGAGCATTCGATAATTTTTTTAGTTTATTCTTATCAAAAGAGCATTTAACGTGCAATTAATTCTATTTAAGATTATTTTAATTAATTTTTTAATGAAATTTTTAATTTAATATTTGTGAAGAGGAAGTTTGTTACAAATATGAAACAACCTTTTGAGAATGTGCATGAGTTTCCATGGGCATGTGAAAAGCTTCATCCAATAAGGGTTAATTTAGTTTATATGTTTTAATTTTTTTATATATATTTAGTACACATAATGTACACTGAATTATAGCATAAAGGACTTTTACAACATTATTCCTCACTTGTTTTTTGTTATAACTTTCTACACAGCTTTTTTTTATTTGCCGATCAAAACATACTTTTTTGTAGCTTTTGTACAAATCGGGATTAATGATTGTGTTGAAAATGCAATCCTTTATTAAATTTGATGTCCTTTGTTTCATATTTTCTTTTGCAAAGCCTTCATATCACCTTTGTAAACACGATGGCATTTTCAACATTTTTAAAATCCTTTACCTTGTTATATTTCATAATGTTTACAAATGTAATGAAAATGCCCATCGTGATTTCAGATTCCACAAGTCTGAACTCATTATTTTTGGACCTTAAAAATTTAGTCAATGGTAAGGTGACTAACACCATGTTAAGAATTAACACTAATGAGGAATTTCCAAGGCCAACATTAGAGCACCGTCTGATTACAATACCTCAAAAAGAAGATGGAAAGAAGAAATACCCGCAACGCTCCTGTAGGCTGTGTTGGAAAATAGGAAAGAGACGAGATACTAGATTCATGTGCAGTGCATGTGAATTGCCGTTTTGCAAATCTCCCTGCTTTGAAATACATTTCAATGATGTCTTCAAAGTATCACAATTGCAAGCAGATTATTTTGCTTCATAAAATATTATAACAAAAATATATTTTATATTCATATTTCCTTACATAAAGATTTAATGTATTGCTTATAAAGTATAAGGTTACAATAAGAAGTGATATTTGGTGAGAGTTGCAGAAACTAAGAGTGAATCAAAGATTCCAAGAAAATTGGGACCAAAATTTCAATTCCTATTTTAAATATGGAATAAAAAACAATTAAATTATAGAAATTGCTGTAATAACTATAAAATAGTATTGATATAGGAAACATTGCATTATAACTATTTAAATACTTAATTCTGTGATAAACAGTAACATGGATTTAGGCCAATTACTGTAGACTAAATTACTTTATTCCTGGTTACATCATATTTATAACTAGATAAAAATTCATGTTGTGCCATTAATCCTCTGCCATATATTGAAAGACTTTTTATTGCTCAGATTCTAGTCTATTTATTGTATTTAAATTAAGCGTAATACTTTAAACTCATGGAAATACTTAAAATTAGGTTTCTAATATTATACAAACTGGTGACTAATAAAAATATTGATCTCTTTGGCTTAAGCTTGAAAGTTAATAAATGAAGCCAAATTATTTTTTACATTCCTGCGTTTTTTCCTTTGTGTTTTGGCTTTGTGGTGAAAAACAATGTCTCTTTTGTCTTAGTGGATATAAAATAAAAACCATATTTTTGTATTTTTTGTGTGATTTTGCATTGTACTTGTTTATCAAGTTAGTGTATTTTATATCTATAATTAAATGATTTCTACGAACTAATTATCTAATTCATTTCCATTATCCCTGACTTTTATGCTTCATAATGATTATCTAGAAAAATAAAAAAGTCCAACCTTAATTTTACTTATTTTACCTTGCAGGCGCTCTCTCCCTAGTTGTGAATGGATCATCAATTAATCAGTCTCTACCAGTGCGTTATAAATACATTTATAGCAGGAAAGGGCATAAACAATTAGTGCATATGAACTTTGTTTACACTAAACATTCCACAACACATGGAAAGACCTCTTGGAGATGTGTCCAGTATTTTTCCTTAAATCGATGTCCAGCTACAGTAGAAACGATAGACACTATGATATATGCTGTGAATCATGAACACAACCATGAAGATTGTTATGAAAAACTATCAAGAAATAACATTTATGAAATGAATGGCTCTTCAAAGTGAAATCTGTATGTTCAGATATATTATTAGCATTAGGTGTATCATTAGCAATACTATCATAGTATATTATGCTGTCCAAATAAGTGGTGTATATGTGTGAAGTGTGATTTGCAAATATTTAGGAGTCTGTTACAATATATTGTATTGGACCAGGTCCACAATGTGACATTGTAGTTATTTTATATATCTAATTATTTTAGTAAACTAGATTTAAAAAGTTGCCAGCTGTAAATCAATGATGACTAGTTGTAAAATAGATTTTTAACTTGTAAAGTTCCTATAAAATTTAATTTAACACAACTATAATAATAAATAAAAATTGTAAATAATATGTTACAGTCCAAATTACATTCTAATACATTTGTTTTCTCCTCTATTAAATAAAATGTGAATTATATAAATTTTAATGTAGTTTACAACTTTTATTACAACCAATTTTCATACACTACATTTACATATTTTACAATATTCATGTTTTATTTTTTAATGTAAATTGTCGAAATTATTGCTTTATAATAGATACTAGAGGTAATTTATTTTGTATTCTTTAATTTTATATTGTCAATTAATATATAAATTTTGGAATTAAAAGCATTTAATATTTTTATAAAAATTAATTACTAATCAATTATGAGAAACAATACTTACTAAAACCATTATTATTTTATGAATTAACCCTTTTCATCTAGTCATAAATAATAATGATACTTTAATGTCATTGAATAAGACTTGTAAATATATATAACATCTGTTTATTTGCATAATACCATATATTTACATTTCTAATAAACTTAAGTTTTTAAAGGTTTTTTTTTTTCTGTTAGAACATTTAAACCCAACGAGGCTGCTGCTCGCTTCCTAGGCCTGTGCTTCTTTTTGAATCCAATACCTGAAAAAAACGTTATTTATATTTTTTTACAACTAAAAAGTTTCGTTTCGGCAACCTATACATAATTTTTTATAATAGTTTATGCTGTATATATACATAATCTGGCATCTGGAGTTTCTCATGTTTTAGATGAAATATAGTCTCCTTGATACCTTGACTATACCTAATGGAATATAATATTTCCAAGCCTTTTCAATGTAGAAATTAAGATAAGAATAGTTGTCAGACACCATCTGCAGCAATATAGCAATGGCCATATTTGAAACTCATATAAGACTTAATATTATATAAATATAGCAATATTACTTACGTATATCTACATCTGGTTTTGCTTTCATACCGAAAGATTTAGCCACAGCATCCATATCCATGGTTAATAAATTGAAAACGTGTTTTAACTTCTTTACTTCAAATGCTCTTATGTAACCTTCAAACGCTTCTTCTGCCAATTTATTAAATTCGGGATTTTCATATGCGATATCCAGCTATAAATAATTACTTGCGATTAAAAATTATCTATTAATAACTGCATATTTCAATGTCATCATCATCCGCCGATAGATGCCCTATGCTGGTCATAGACCTCCCCCGAGAATCTCCATAGCGGTCGGTCATATGCGGCTTGCATGCAGTAAGTTCTCGGAACCTTTATCAGGTCGACGGTTTACCTTGTGGGTGGCATGACAAGTCTGCGTCTAAAAGGACGTACTAACCATTCAAGGGACCTTATCGCCCCAACGGCCGTCAAACCTACAAACAATGAAACCTGCCCATTGCCACCTACGACTAGCAATTCTTTGGGGTATGTCGGTGACTTTAGATTTCTTATGAATCTCCTCATTTCTAATTTGGTTTCAATGTATAATATACCTAAATTACATAGAACGCAAAAGACATCTTAATAATTGTAATCAGTTGCACCAACTGCATTAAATTAATCCATTGACTGCCGTTTACGATATATCTCATAGTAGATGCTGAAGTTTACATTATCTAGAAATAGTTATTTCAGTTAAGAATGAATGAAAAATGTATATAGTGCAGAGATAATATTAGTTATCAATTTTTATTACTAAAACTATAACTTAGACCATAACAACATGTATTATTAAAACCCACGATAGCGCGCTAAATGTGCGTAACAATCAATGGATTAACAGTTCACAGTACGAAAAATAAATTAACTCTTCCGAGTTTGCGAAATCAACTCTAACTATGCACAGAAGCTGTTAAATGTCCAAAATATATTAAAACATAAATCACGTATGCATGTTCGTTATGATACGCACTTAGTCGTAGAGTTGCAGATATGGCCTATAATAATTAGTCATGTATGCGAAAACATTACCAAGGTTAAACTAGTTTTTGCAGCCTGAAGGTATAACCTCTGACAGCTAGTTTAATTAGCCTGGCAGTTTACCATTATCATAAACAATATACCAGAATAATATTTTCTTATATTCCATTTATGAAAAAGAATAATTAGTATCACTACAATTATATACCTTCTTCTGTAGATCAGTCAATTTATCCCAAAATTCGTACTTGTCTAAATAAATCTTAGATTCTTTTAAATAATCGATGAAATCCTTTTCTTCTGGTCTCAGCAATAACACAGCATGACCTGCAGCACCAAAACCTCTGGCCGTTCTTCCAACTCTGTGAATATATTCCTAAGAGAAACAAATTAGAAATATTGTAAATATGATTAATTAAATCTTCATAGATTTAATTCATCATATTTAAACAAAAAGTTATGTAAATGTAATCCTAAAGCTAATTTAATATTAAAAGTAATAAAATCAACCTAACCTAAACATCACCATTATGAAAATGGACTACATATAATGAATGATATTGGTAGAGTTTAAAATAGTTTGAATTCATTTAAAGCACATTCATTAATTACTTACATTAGCATCAGCTGGAGGATCATATTGTACTATCCAATCAACAGAAGGAATATCTAGTCCTCTTGCTGCTAAATCAGTACAAAACAATGCTATTTTCTCAGCATTATAAAAATTATTAATAGTATGTGTCCTATCACCTTGGCTCATTTTCCCCTAAAAACAATGAATAAGGTATTGAAAGAGAATGTATGTATCAAAAACAAACATTATTAATGTTCTATTAAATTAAAATGTTTATAACAGGTCCTCAAAGACTGCTAACAGAGATGAGAAAATGCTGCATAGCCTCCAAATACTACTCAATTAGCCGATACAAAAACATAATTTAGAAATATTGACATCATATAAAAGATGTCAATTAAATGAACAAAGATAAACAAATGAACTTACGTGAATACAAAGCACTGTCAAATTAAAATATTGACTAAAGAAATTATGGTGAAACTCAACCGATTTACAACTAGAAAAGAACACCATAACTTTTAAGTTCTGTGTCTTTCTCAATAATTTATATAACCAACTCAGACGGTACTCTGTTTCACAAATAACATACCTGAAAATAAATTAATGGTATAGGCCAACTATAAATAAAATTAAAATAACAACACCGTTCATCTTTTTTGTAGTGGCAAAAGAGAACTAAATCTTTAAATGTTTAGAACAAATGAATTAAGCAAAATATTTCAATTGTAAATGGTAGAATGAAATTGCAAAAGGAAAAAATTATACCCCTAACCCTTGCTGTAAGCCTTCCACAGTAGCCTTATTATTAGATTTATTTGTATTAATTGAATATACATCATCTTTCATAGCTGATTTAATCAATGCATCAGTAACTTCAGACTGTGTGGCACTGAATAGCATTGTTTGCCTGTTCTCTGAAAAAAAAATTGTCAAATGATATTTTAAAGAGGAAATTAAATATTTTATTACTACCTTTTTTTTAAATAATTAGGTATATTAAATTTTTGATCAACAAAACATATGAGTTTTTTGAAAACAAAAAGGGTTTGTAGTTAAAGATTTCAGTCAACCTTCATTTAATGTTAGGCTGTACAAAATTTGCTGGTTCGGCTAGTATAAATAAATATTAATAAAAATTACATTAAGACTTTCAAATATAATTGCATACACATACTGGGAAGCCTGTTAATAATTTGTTTCAAGTCTTCTTCAAAGCCATACTGATATATTTTATCTGCTTCATCCAGAACTAAACAATGGACATATCTATAATCAAACTCTTTAGTTCTCATATGATCAAATAATCTTCCAGGTGTTGCGACAACAATATTTACACCTAAAATAAAATTATCATGTATAAAAGAGAGGAATTATTTATGGGCAATTAATAAGTAAAAGATTTTGAGCAAATCATATTGTTACATACAACATAAATAATTACAGCTCACCATTCTGAAGCTTACAGCTTTGTGCTTTTCTACTTTCTCCACCAATAACTAATGCTGATGTAATTCCTTCATGATGTGATATAATGTGTTGAAGGACTTGATATGTTTGAGTAGCTAACTCTCTGGTTGGTGATATGATAATACAGCTGGTACCTAGAACGTTTTTAAAGAATATTTGTGATCATATTATTATAAAATTGCTAATCTTTGAGTATTACAATATACTAACTCCCTTTACACTCTTTTTTTGTATTATGAACTGCTTCTACAGCAGGAATCAAAAATGCCAAAGTTTTACCAGAACCAGTCTTTGCCGTTGCTACTATGTCTGTACCATCTAATGCTTTAGGTATAACCTGAGTTTGAATATCAGTCATGTATTTAAATCCCAATTGTTTTATTGCAATAAACGTAACTCGTGATAATTTATCCTTTAAAATTTTAAATTTATTTTTTGTAGTTTCACCATCCATAATGAGTTATTATTTACTAAGTTTAAATTATTATTATTTTATTTCGTTATATGTTAATTAACATTTAATTTCGTTATTGTAAAGATTGAGTAAACAACTGCAAAACCTTAAAGTAAAAAAGCAACAATTTTTTTAAGAAAACAGCGTCTAACTATCAAAAAGTTTATTAAAGTCTATTAAATTATCCTAAATATTAGAAAAGTACGTATTATTACATTTGAAGTTTAACGACTCCGGACTTCTATACAACATGCATTACACGGATTTATGACATATTATGACAGTTTAAAATCAGTAACAAAATGTTCAATACTTTCGGTGGCGAACAAGTTTGCTTTAGTCGAATATAATACTTATACGGACGAGCCAAATCTATTGCAAAAAATAAACAATATATTCGCTAAACTCAACCAAGACAAATATTTCATAAACATAAACATTAAAGTCAAACTTTATTAATTGTAAAATAACATGATGTAATAAGAAAAGAATTAGATTTACTTGTGATTGAAAATTGCTGCTAGATTCGGTGAAGTAAGCGCTGTTAGTCTTAGTGACTATTACAGCTTTATCGGAACTGGCTCGTGAATCCGGTGATTCGCGAGCTATAATTGAAAATTGCATTATATAATGCTACTATGACAAGTTTTTTGAAGATGTAAGAAAAATAACGTTGTTTCTAAATAGTGGGCTGTATGGGTCTTAGACAATTGCCTCTTTTGTTAAACGAAAAAAAGAACAAATTGAAAATTTTGTCGCTACCACGCTGTATACACGCTCAGTTTAAAACAAAATTTTAATAATAAACACAGCGACATGCCAACTCCCGAGAAAATTCTTTTACGTAAAATTAAGAAACGTGAGAAAAAGAAATTAAAAGTATCAACTACAAAGAATGAAAATGTGAATGAAAATATTGCAGGTAACCTTTAAAAAATAATATTAATTTAAATTTCATAACATATTAAATGCTATAATTTACTATATAAATTTATGTCTTGACCAAAAACATCGCATCATTTCATATTAACATTTTTAGCGAGTGAACATGTTGATAATATTATCAAAAGACCACACGACAACGTCGAAGAGGATTCCTCCAAACCTCCCCAAAGTAAGAAAAACGGTTCTTTCAAGTTTTGAGTAAGTACATCGGAATAGATCTAGTAAAATCTAGTTTTTTATTGCAGAAAAACTTAAAAAGATCAAGAAAAAAATATTAGATTCAATCGATATGAAAGAAGAAACAAAAGATGATACTGAATGTAAAGAGGAAGTTTCAAACACAAATCTTCAAGATGATAGTAACCAATGTAAGTATACAAGTATACAATAAGTTGACAAAATATGTAATTGTCATCTTATTTCATTCATTTGAAAATGTATATACAAACTATAGTGAAATGATATTTTCGGTTTTTTAACAATCTTTCCAGTACATACCTTTTTTTAAGTTATCATCCATAAATTTGTTGTGATGTTTGTTATTTTGCATTTATTACAATTTTGTATTTACACTGCCATATTACTTAAATTAACTTGAATACCTTTTTAACAAAGAATAATAGTAAA
This sequence comes from Pharmacophagus antenor, assembly GCA_018245475.1. NCBI lineage: Eukaryota > Metazoa > Arthropoda > Insecta > Lepidoptera > Papilionidae > Pharmacophagus > Pharmacophagus antenor. The sequence goes on along the minus strand of DWQX01006077.1, from coordinate 771 downwards.
GAGTGAGATATAGTCGATAGTGAATTAAAACTTTTTACCTTTTACCAACAGTATTTATTCAAGACATGGTTTGGTATTATAACATTAAAAAATTGCTCTACTCTTCTAGTACCTGGATCCAGTTTATGCCTGGGCATTTTATCTGATCAGAAATTCTTATCACTAGAAGGAAAAGTATGTGAATCAACTTTAATGGGTATCAAAGATATGGGTTTTACAACAATGACAGAAATACAAGCTAAAGCCATTCCACCACTTTTAGAAGGGCGAGACCTTGTTGGAGCTGCTAGAACTGGTTCAGGAAAAACTCTTGCATTTCTTATACCAGCAATTGAACTGATTTATAAGTTGCAGTTTAAGCCCAGAAATGGTAACATTTTTGAATACTTTTTTACTATTATAGATGTTAGTTACTACAGTGGAGAAGAAGGCAAAAAATATTATCTGTAATTTGAAAAAATAAGAAGTAATTTATAATTAACTATTAAATTTAAATTTTTAATTGATTAAAACTTAACAATTTGGTACTTCTCCATTTCAAATGCAACATGATGACAAAAAAGGCGAATGTGAAAATATATCTCCATACATCCAATAATAATAGGATATGATGACCAAAAGTGAATTGAATCTCCAGATAATACTGTCGAGGTACATTCATTTCAGGTTTTATATCACTTTGTTATAAGGAGTTTGTCGAGTCATTTATTGAACGCAGAATGGATATCTGATTGGAAATATAAATTAAACAATTATATATATATATATATT
>DWQX01006076.1:0-11916 GCA_018245475.1 Pharmacophagus antenor | reverse complement strand
CATATATATATATATTAAAAAAAACATTTAAATAGAGAGTAAATAAAAATGTACCTTCTCCAACAGCTATGACCCGTGGATGACGGGAAGCCAACATAGGCGCGAATGCAACAACTTCAGAGTCGAGGCTCTCTACGAGCAAATAGTAATCGGACACTGCTACGTCCCGCAGTGCAGTATGGCTGCCATCCGAGAACTCGATGTCTATGTCTAATAAACCCTCCTGCAATGTTGACACTTACTTAATACCTGAATTCTTGTTTTAACTTACACGGCACGTACATGCAAATGCAGTTCGTATTTAACTTTACTTAGTTCGTTAGCCAGTTTTCGTGAGTTCATTGAGCTAATTATGACCTCATTTAGTTTCCGATCAGACTAAAACAATGATTCAGAGACAAAAACAATTTTGTTAAGTTTTCAAACCTTTGCAGGAGTTTACTTTTCTTATATAATATCATTTAAACACTACGTGTTTGTTATATCTGTAACAACTAGTCTAGCCATTAATACTGTTAAGTAAAAACGTTTCTATTTTAGATTGTATGGTATTAAAGAGAATAGGATTGCTGTGATCGCCTTACCCAAAGTGGGTACGGAGCCGTCGCTCATATTCCAGACACTTCAAAAGCTTTGTATCAGTCGTATGTTAGTATATCGTACTATGAACAGATACAGCAACATTTCCTCTATCGAAAACCAGAATAGATCTGAGCGGCCGTGTGCTATTAGAACTGCAAAGGCCGTTAATGTTCTTAAAGTCAGAAATCATCGAAACTTTATCGCAATTTTAAGCGAAATCTTATCGCGAGAAATTCAAATTCCCGCTGGGACTCTGTCGCGTATTATAAAACAAGACCTGAACCTCTGTGCTTATCATCGATATACAGGACATACCCTAAATCAATCTTTACAATTAAAGAGTACGAACGATCAAAACGCCTTCTGTCGCGATACCCAGGTAAAAGGCACCAAAATATCCTCTTTACCTATGAAAAAAATATTCACAATAGAAGAACACTACAATAAGTAAAACGATAAGATGCAAGCCCACAGTTTTAAAGAAGCTGCTCAAGTGGTTGGAATGTCGGTCATCATCCTGCGTCAGTGATGGTTTGGAGGGGCGTGTCTTATGAAGGAGTTACAAAACTATATTTTTGTGAAAAATGAGTGAAAACGGCTGAAGTTTTTACTTGTCAGAGTCTTGGATAGTGTTGTGAAAACTCTATGCTATACACTTTTTAAAAACATACTGTGGACTTTCCAGCCGGACTCTGCACCTGCACACAAGGCATAAACTACTCAAGCCTGGCTTGAAACCAACGTTCCGGACTTTATAAGAGCTGAAGACTGGCCCTCGTCTAGCCCAGACATCAACCCTTTAGACTACAAATTATGGTCAGTTTTAGAGGACATGGCCTGCTCCAAACGACAAAATTTCCTTTGAAAAAAGTGCTTAAATCCATAAATTCGTGGCCAGACAGATAAAAGCCAACAGTGGCCATTTCGAATAGAACATGTTTTTTTATTTTTTGCTGAGACTTTAATAAATATGTAGGTATAAATTTTAGTAATATGACATTGCTTCATAAAAAAAAATGCATTTTCTTTTGTAACAGATCTGATGCCTAGGTAATTATATTGTGACAGTTGTCTTGAAAGTTCGATACGAAAAAAGTCCAGTCGCGTGCAAAATGCATGCGTGTTGCAAATTTCTTCACTACGTTCAGATCCATTTTGCAAGATTTACGAATTTAATCATTACATAAGTTTTTTTTACAATACTGATATTAACGTTCAATTTAAAAATAATTTATATGTACTGCTTCAACAAAGAATTAATTGTTTGAAATTTTGCGGATTTCTGTTACAACTTCGGTAATAGTGACAGCTTATATGCAATTTTACCTAAGTCTACATTTAAACCAAGAAAAGGGAGAAAATATTTCTTAACTATTTAAACGCTTAAACAAAAAAAGATTTAATTTTCGTACCGAGAAAAACATTGAAGACGTTATTTAATCAAATACCTATCATGCTTCAAAATTTGTCACTTGAAATATATATATATATTTTGCCCTTTATATTTATATAATAATTTTTATCATACTACAAGAGATACCTAAACACCTCGCTTAAAAGTAATCCTGTGCGCACGATTTGCTGAGAAGTTGCAAAGTAATTTCGCAAACAACTTTCCCATCCGTTCGGATCTCGAGGGAAATTTGGAGAATCTAGTTTTATCCGCACGCGGCCTATAACAGAGAAACGTCTGAAATTTCTCGGTCTGAAGCGTAAAAAGGCCTAAAACTTTGGTTCCAAATCGACGACATATTTTTACATAGGCTGTATACCCTTATCTGTTTCAAGGGCATAACATTTAAATCATGAAAGAATAAAAATTGTTTGCCTGTGAACAATATGTACGTAGAACGTAGTTCATTTTTCCCACTTTTCACTCGAGTTGTCAAAAATTTAACTTTTTGTTTTAGAATAGGCTCAGAGGAAAATACTCAAAAATGTCTGTGATTGCAGGAATATCTAGCCTTTGAGACTCATTTATATACATATTATAATATAATTATATTATTATGTCTTTGTAGAGATGTTTAAGTTAGTCAATAGAAAAAGGTAATACATTTCTTGATATCATCAGTATTTGAAAGTACATGTCCCTCCATTTATATTTTAGTTATTAATGTACGAGGAAAATTGTACACTGGAGCAAGTCTTTGTCGTTAGAGACTGTTTACTAGTCTCCAAACAGTAGTATGCTAACATTACATATATAACTTCATGTAAAGAAATAACTAGGACAACACAATTATACATTATTTTAATATCCTAACCAGAGCGTTATTGTCATAGGCAGGCAAGCAAGTATCCTGTTTTTGATTAGTCTCATTGCGCAGTGGTTTACCCGCTTGCCTTATAACGCAGAGGACCTAGGTAGATCTTCGTACTATAGGATCATACATATAAGAACCATATCATACATGTAAGAACCAGATATATTCTGGGTGAACATTCTTCACTATTTATGGCTTCATTTTCATTTAACATCAAGTGAAATCGAGGTCAAGTATTAGTCCATAACCGTTTAAAAAATAAACAAAACAATGTTCAAAATTTAACGCAAACCAATTTTTATTGATGCTTACCTGATATTGAGCGGTGAGGCGCCTAGTGACCGTAGTTTCCGACACATATCCGTTCTCGATAGCAGTATCGGGGGAGATGTTCAGCTGAAGGCCGGATATCACGCGCACCAGTAGCCGAGAGATGGAAACTTTATCGTTTACCACACGGACTTCTCGCAGACCAATAACGCGACCTTTGAAATATCATTTATTATTAATCAAAAAAAGTGTCATAAATAATTTTATCGTTTTAGATGTTTATACATCTAGAAAGAGTATCACCGATTTACTTATTATGAGAATGTAAATAAAATAATAATAAAGATGATGTAATAAAATAAGATAGCGATCAGAACGGTAGGTGCAAAATAAAGTTTATTATGTTAATGTGACAATTTTTGTTTCAAAGGATATTCGGTCGAGTAATTTTATATATAAAAAATTTTTGAAGATTTTAATTTAATTTAATAATAAATTGATTAAAAATAATAATATTATGATTTTATTTGAAATTTTGATTGTAATGTTACACTTATAATTAATTACCCGGAAGCTAAAAAAATATGAAAATGTGATCTATGTATTCGATTTAGTGCAAAACGTGTTTAAATTCTATTTTGATAAAGCGGAAATAAGCAGATTATTTTATTGACCTGTGATAGGTGACAGCACCTGCACCTCCGTGCGGCCGGTGCTACGGCCCTGCAGTACTCGGTCACGAAGAGAGGCGATACGAGGGTCAGATACCCTCATTAGCGACAACACCAGCTCAGTCACCTTGAGCCAAGTACGTCGCGACACAAAGTACGACACGCGCCCCGAGTCGTGGTCTTTGGCAAGGAACCGTGCGTAAACCTTGACAAAAATACTTTCTTTAAACCTCTTCTAACTCTTGACATTAGAGAATGGAATAATATACGTTATGATGATGGGAAAAATAGTTATATCTTACATTAACAGAAACAAAGATACGATAAAGGCAGATTGAAAGCTTAATAAATTTATTTATTTATGTCATACTCATCATACTGATATTCTGCAAATTCATATCATAATACGAGGGGTTAACAAAAAGTAATGATAAACGGGTATTTGTAATAAAGATAAAACTCCAAACAAAATGTTTGTACCTTCTTCGTTCCTTTACTACTTCCCAGCTAAAAAATTGTATAAATAGGACGTCATTAGGAGGGGGTACATTCAAGCTCGCGGATCACCGGATCCGCGAGCCAGTTTCGATGAAGCTGTAATAGTCGTCAATAAGACTAATAGCGCAAACTTCAAGGAACAGCAGCAGCAGGAGCTACATTCATTTGAATACCAGCAGTCGTAGCGACAACACGAAAATGGAGAAACTCTAAGTAAGATGCGTCATCATATACCTCTGTTTGAAAAAAATGTCTACCAAAGAGATACGCTGATTTGGTGGAGACACTGAGGGACTCTGCTCCTCCATATTCAACGGTGGCAAGGTGGTGTAAAGAGTTTATGCTAGGTAGAACATCCATAGAAGATGAACATTGCGAGGGACGCCCAAGCTTGTCCTTCACTGAGGAAAACGTAAAAAAAATCGAAGATATCGTATTAGCAGACTGAAGAGTAACCGTCAGACATCTAGCTGAGGTCACAGGGATCTCATATGGCAGCATCCAAAGCATTTCGACCCGGAAAATGAATATGAAGAAGGTCTCCGCGCGTTGGGTACCGAGAGTGTTAACGGACGAACAAAAGAAAAAGCGAGTTGACATTTCAATAGCCAATCTTGCAAAGTTCCAGGCTGACAAAGACATTTTTTTGTCTCTTTTGTGACCACGGAGGAAACATGGATCCATAATTTTGATCCTGAGACCAAACAATAATCGATGACTCGGAAAAGGCCATCCTCACCGACGCCGAAGAAGTTCAGTCTCGATGTCGGCGGGCAAGGTTATGGCATCCGTTTTCTGAGATTCTGAGGGAATCATAATGGTTGATTACCTAGGAAAGGAAGCTACTATAACGGGCTCCTACTACGCTGATCAAATAAGACGACTGCGTGGAGGAAAAAAGACGGGGCAAACTCCGAGCGAAAGTCCTGTTTCATCAGGACAACGCTCCTGTACACAAAGCCGAAGTTTGCGATGGCTGCCATTCTAGAAGCAGGCTTCAAACTGGCCGAACACCCGCCCTATTCTCCATGTTTAGCCCCAGCGACTTTTATTTGTTTCCTCGGCTCAAGGAATACCTCAGGGGCAAGAAATATGAGGATAATAGCGAGGTGATAGCTGCTGAAGTGACATTTTGGGATAGCCAAGATAAAGTATTTTTTTAAAGGGTATTTTTGTTTTAGAGAAACGTTGGATTAAATGTATCGACTTGTTAGGAGACTATGTAGAAAAATAAATTAAATTTAAACTAGAATCGTTGTTATATTATACTTTTTATCATTACTTTTTGATCGTCCCTTGTATATAAAATTGTGTATATGAATGAATTAATAAAAACTAAAATAACTTCTTTGGGCAATCTAGTGTTCATGAAAATCTTAAAATAAGTCATACAAACGAAAAAATGACTTAAGTAGTTTATACATTTATAATAAAGGCTATAGAGCGTAAGCAGACACTATTAGCCTAGCCTAGTGACAGCAAGTAAAAATAAAGCCCTTTTCCATGCACACGTTTGTTTATTTAACTTATTGCTAATGTATTATTTAACATTTAATAACTAATATTTATATGTTCACGATGCTTAATTTATGTAAAAATAATCAAAATGTAATTGTACCAAAAGAAATTCGAGCATTTATATTCCATAAATTACACTTTTCAATTCGATATGCGATAAAGTTATAAACTTGTAAAATTGATGTAGAAATGTAAATATAAAGAGACGTCATTTAAATTTGATGACAAAGTAATAGTCGTCTGCTGAAATTAATGTTTCCTTCGAGGCGTAAATATAGACAGTTTCTCTACCAACCTCAACGTTGCTTTGTTGGTATCTCAGTCGACATGTTCGCTGGTCGGTCAATGAGTTGGTGCCGTCTGGTCTCGCGCTGCCCCACCCTCTCGACGAGAGCGAACGTTTTAATCTGTCCTTCGCGCTTGCATCTTCAGACACTTTCCAACCTGAGTATTGTTTACATACAAACAATCATCTCAATGCACACAAGGAGATCAAATATCTATTTAAATTAAAAAAAATGTATTATTTGTATTATTCATCCTTGAAATAAGATAATAAAAAAATATTTATTTACAATGTTTTTTATTTATTGTAAGCATTTACTTACAAATGTATAATATACAGTAAATTAATTTAACGTAAGAAAATCGCCATGTTTATTTATTTAGAACGTAAAAAACGGTATTTCACAGAGTTTCCCATTACTAAGGATTTTATTAAAACGAGAAAAACGCCAATAGCATATAATAATTGTATTAGGTTGTTCGGAAAGTAATTTCGTATTTTCCCGACAGAAGATTTAAAAGGTGCCTTTTTAAATATGAAGAGCTATAAGCAGCATTTTCTACATATCTCACTGTTTTATTACAGAGAGGGTAAAAATGCTGTTCAAGCCAGAAAAAAATTGACCGATTTGTATGGAGAAGGTGTGTTGACAGTATGTCAGTATCAGAACTGGTTCGCTAAATTTTGATCCGGCAATTTTGATGTCGAAGATGCACCGTGTTCCGGAAGGCCGGTTGAAGCTGATAAAGACGCGATAAAGACATTAGTTGATGCAAATCGAAGAATAACAACAGGTGAGATCAGATTGAGGTTAAATTTATCAAATTTAACAGTTTATGACCACTTGAAAGGCCTGGGATTATCCTCGAAGCTCGAGTTAACGGTTCCCCATGTTCTTACATATTGAAATATGTGTCGCCGCAATGACGTCTGCGATTCGCTTCACAAACGTCACGAAAATGATCTGTTTTTGAAGCGCATCATCACTGGGGACGAAAAATGGGTGGTATACAACAACGTCAAACGCAACAGGTCATGGAGCCAAAAAGATGAACCGTCTCAAACCATTTCCAAAGCCGATATGCACCAAAAAAAGTGATGCTGTCTGTTTGGAGGGATTTTAAAGGAATCGGTTTTTTTGAGCTTTTACCGGATAACACAACGATTACTGCCACACCCACCATATTCTCCAAACTTGGCACCATTGAATTATTATTTGTTCCGGTCCCTCAAAAATTTTTTAGACGGTAAAACCTTCACCTCAAATGAGGAGGTCAAAAACCACCTCGATCAGTTTTTTGACAGCAAAGACCATTATTTTTATGACCGTGGAATTATGCTACTACCAAAAAGATGGCAAAAGGTGTTGGACCAGAACGGCCAATATACAATTAATAAAATTTTTGTTTATTATACGAAAACTGTCTGTCATTTCCACAAAAAAAAAAACACGAAATTACTTTCACACCAACCAAATAGTACAATAATAATAAATGTATAATATTTGGAAGAAGCGTTAACAAAGATATCAAATTTTAAAATCTCAAATTTTCCATTCAAATCTGTATTTGCGTAAATAGGCATATATATTTACATACAGATGTGACAAAGGCAACGTTGCAAAAGAGCATGTAATCATTTTACATTCATAATCTCTCCACACAAGTCTTGGCTTCTATAGTAGGTTTTAAATTTCCACATCCGCAACTGCTGGTTCTGAATAGGCACTTAGCGTTTTTAAAGTGCTATCGTCAGTTTAACTATTTCGCATTTTCTCTTTACCGTATTCATTTTTCTACATGTTATACATATTTACATGATAACATATATTTCATAATAACAAAATACAGTCACTTTAAAATGTTGCAGAAATTTTTGACGACTTTATTTTGGCGTGATTATGCATAAATGGAGGTTAGAAGTGCTTCGCAAATATTTCATCGCAGTACCTTTGATTTGCGAGAGGCGGTTGTCGTCTACGTCGATCTCAAGTGGATACTCCGGCATCCAAACGGTGAATCGGGCGAGTCCCGTATAAGTACCGTATTTGACAATCACGGAGGCGTTCGATGAGCCTCGAATCTCTGATCCATCAACGTATACTGAGCTGCAGGATGATGAAACCTAATACAAAAAAAAAATTATATTATAGAATATACATTTAACTTCTTGTTATAAAGATCTACTGATATTATTAAATTTTTTGTTAGTCATATTTGAAAATAGCTCCAAGCAAAGGACGTATTAATTTCTAAAGGTATTGCTATTTAGGTACAAATAACTTTAAATGTAAGCTAAAAATAAGCACTGCTACATTGATAGCGTGTGTATTGTTAGGTGACTCCCGCGTAATCTAATTAAATACGAACGATACACATAAAAAATCTAAAATGTTAGAGAGCCCAAACCACAGTACAGAGATTTGTTCGTTGTTAAAGATGCGATCAGGCAGCTTGCCAAACATTACGTAAATAGAAGTACATGCCAGCCATTTTCTACTTAGCATTTCCATGTTTTATTCAGATGCTTTTAATGTGCGTAATATTATTAAATCAGAATTTTTACAATACGTTCGTAATTTTTCATGAAACTTTTATGATTATCGACAAACATCCGGTCGGTTTGGAATTCTTTTAACACCAAACTTAAGATTAAGTAACAGTAAACACTATTATAATAATACAAAGTTGCTCTTTATTTTACGTCGTAAGTAGCGGTTTATATTTCATTCTCTCAGAAGAGGCAATTTGCTTTTACCTGAAACTTTGCACTCCACTTCAAAATATTAATGACTTAACATTAATGTACTGTAGGAGAGATATATTTTTATCACATAAAATTTAAAATATTTCCTAACTTAAAGTTTTACCGGATAGTTAAATGGATAAGTGGTGTAAAAATATGGTCCTGATTTCAAAGGTGGATTTTCTAAGGATATTACAGAAAGATGAATAAGGTTATAGAATTAAATCAATATTTTAAAAGGCCATAGCAATTTGCACCATCGGTGCAAAACCTTTAATATTTTTCTTAAAAATATTAAAAACATAAAGGTAACACCATATTTTACAATTTTCCTATTCATCGTGATACAATATGTCTAATCTTATATCTTGTTTAATTCAATCAAAGTACTATCGTCGACGAAGATGAACGCTTACTTTGAGGACACTCTCGTCCTCCGAATGACAGGAGCTCTGCAAAGTTACGTCAGCAACTTGGCCGGCTTGCGATACGATCAGCACCTTCATCGCCTGCGACACCTGACGCCCGGTCAGCACTGCCGTGTTGAGTACCTCCCAATTCTACACAAAACACGAAATGTTACGTGAGACTAGGTAGCGTGTTTGTATGTAAACGTAGGGCTAAAATGCACATTTAAAAATATTTTATATGTAGATTTATAGAAAAGTGATACTTAATTCATAGAATGACATAAGATATGTTGTATACACGTTCTATGTGTCCCAGATGAGTTGGAAATTCAAATAACGATAATACTGAAATATTGTAACTAAATATACAACAATATATAACTTTTTTCTACACAGTTATATCTAGCGTCGGTGTTAATGTTTTGTATAAATTTGACTTCACTCTTAAATTACGAATATAATCAAATTTACATAAATCTTTTATTTTTTTTTTCAAAACGAAAATGTAAAGTAAACTTTAAATATTATTATCACCAGCTTATGTATAGCAAATGTTATAAATGTCAATTCAATGTGGCACACTAATTAGGAACACACGTTCTGTAGGCACTTCAATCATCTGTACCAATTGCTTTAATCGACGGTTAGAGATACACAGGGCATCGACATTTATTCATCAGTGGGCAGATTGGCTTAGTTAGGGCCGCGTTAATGTTTCCCACGAACACAAGATAAACTACTTAACAAATATAATTTACTAACTTCGTTAACGGACAATAAGGATAAAGGGTCGCGTGTAACTATTGTAATCTAATGAACGTTTTTCTTATAACGAATAATTTGATTATTCTGATATTTTTTACTTAATAAGATAATAGGAGACCTAACAAGTCCTTCGCCTAGTAAAAAGGATACAGAATAGTTTTTTCTCTTTTTTGAAATATACATACGCAAACGTGCAGGCGGTTTATGTGATAATAAGTGTTCACTGTTGCCAAGGACAGCCATTAGTTAAGACAAACTGCAACTCCACTCCGGACAATTAAGAAGTAACGTACTTGTATCAAAGTTAACTTTCAGTTTCAGTCATTAAAATGATTATTACTATTGAAGGAGCACAAAATCCCTTACGTGTGTTACATTTTCTGTTATCATCAATACTACTGACGTACCGTTCGTTTTCCTGCCTATACCGAATTACCAGAGTTAAATTAAATCGCTCCGGTTTAATGTTCTCCTTTAAGCTGTTTTTTTTTTTTGTTTTTATGACATGTCGACTTTTAATCAAACCTTTGTTCTTAGATCTTATTTTAGTAATAAGGAAAGAACATGAACTTCATCTTCATATATTTTCGCAAGAGAACAAAAACACGTACATTTTCATGAATTTTAAAGAGAGTTATTACACTTATAGTTATAAAAATTGTATTTAATTAATTTTTTGAAGATTATATCATGGGCTGAGTATAATTTTACAAAATGAAATAGTAAGTATATAAAAATATTTAATTATTCGTTGACTAAAAGTTAAAAAAGTAGTAGGTAACGTTTCGCGAAGAAATCAAATTCTCGTTGGAGCTATTAATAACCAAGACTACAACCTCCAGTTAATTTATAGTTACAATGTAATAAATGTATATATATGTTAACAGGAAATTGCAAATTCCGAAGTTACCTTAGATATTGGTAGAACTGCTTGAATATCATCTTTCTCGATGTCAAGCCTCGTGTTCATTCTATGCTCGTGCGGTGTTTCCTCCGTAGTAGATCCTGAGGTAGGTGCCGAAGAAACTTTTGCCGACCAGCTTAGACGAGCTGTACCTCGTCCAGATTCCCCTTCTGAACCTTCCGCATCCCCTTCCCCTTCAGCACCCACTTCCACCAACCATGTAAGAATTTCCTCCCAACCAGGCCCTCCGGTGCCGCCGCTTTCTTCCACATCTCTAAATAATTGATGATATTATGTAAAATTAAAAGGTTTTAAATTTTGTTTGACGGTATAACTACACATTTTCGGGAAAAGATAAGAATCAACGTAGTTTCATTTTATGAACTTCAAATACAAAAGTGGTTTAGATCAAAGAGCTTAACGAGCAAACAGGACATACATGTTTGACTTGATGATGATGATCATATTTTCTTATCTTATCAAAACGTCGCGAAAAGATTTAAGATATAAATAATCTATTCCTATAATCAACATCATAGCAACTAAATGTTATATCGTTTCTCTCATTTTAAGTCACTAGGGGACGATAATCTAAATTGCATTCCATTTAAATTTAGTTATTTTCCAAGAACTCAAGATCGTTTATTTCTCAGTACAGTTGACCTACTAACTGGGACAAAGTGAAATTTAAATGGCTTCACGCAAGGTTTGAGAAAATGGAAACGAATGAATCCTTTAAATTTATACTGAAAGTAAGTCAATCGTAGCTATAAATGCGATATCGTTAATTAAACCAAGTCTCCGTTCGTATTTCCATTTATTGTGTATGAAATCACAGTTTGTGTAGAAAAAATAAATTAAATTTTCTATGCAGAATATTCATGTTCTGTTCTTTACATTGTCTTAGATTTGTAATATTTATTTATTTATTCAAACCATCAATGCATTGATTTGTCACGAGGTGGACTTTATATACTTAAATATACATAATATATATATA
>DWQX01006075.1:0-11916 GCA_018245475.1 Pharmacophagus antenor | reverse complement strand
CTATGACTCGGAATATGTGGGACGGAGTTTGAATCGTCCATATGCTTCGCCTTGAACGGTGCATGGATAAAAACTTGCGAGCAGTGACATTCGCAAGTAAATATTATACGGTATTCGCTTGAAACGCAATCGATTGTTTGGTTTTACGGCGTTCGTAACGGCTAAGTATGACAAGTATGCGGTCGGGTAAACTATATTGCGTCGTTATTTAAGAACTTTCGCACCTCCCGAACTCAATCTGAATTTACGTGTACAGATCGTCTGATTGAAACATTTACGAAATATAAAACTTATCTCGGGATCAAATCGTTGTTTACGACTATACACACAAACATTGCCGAATTCGCGAAGAAGATACATTAAGAATTCATTGACATCTGAGATGTTACGATGAAAAAGAGACCATGGAAAAGTGATTCTCAAGATAAGTAGAATATATCTATAGGGTCTCTCTACTACAGTAGCTATGTCGGTCGGTATGGCGTTCCGTCTTAGCTTAACAAATATATTATAAAGGAGATTAATTACGTAAAACGAACTGTTACGTAAAACGTTTTCTTTTCGTATCTGTATTAATTTTGTGCATTAATGCATTCATTTTTTTTTATGTTTCGCAATAAAATATATAGAACAATGTTGCCACTTCCTAAATAGGATCGTCCAGTCAAAACGACTGGTCCGGTAAATCTAGTGTTGAAATGACCAAATCGTTTAACGAGGTATAACGGATATTATTTTAGGATATATAAAACCCGTCTCCGATGGACTGTTACATATATGTTTTTTCTTTGAAAAATATTAATTTAATATCGTCTCTAATCGCATCAATAAATGTTTTAGCATCGTCAGTGTCTTCCGTACATCAGATATTGGTTACAGATGAAATTGAAATTGAATTAAGGTATTAGGTATTATTGAACGAGAATACGGATGCAATGCAACCTTACGTTATGCGTCGATCAGTCATCGCCTCCGAGCTTAATTTTCACGTCGAATCGTTTTACGATTGGGCAAACATTCCTTGTGTTGCAACAATAGCATGACGATTAAATTAGTTACGGCTAATAATTTAACTATTTTCATGTAAACAAATAAAGTAAATTGTTAGTTTTATATATAAGGAAATAATGTAGTGATCAGTGAAGACCTTGTTTATAGTGCCAATGATAATACATATTCTTGTGTTTTTAAATATATAAATGGATTACTTTTTGTTAATAAAAACATTTATGATGTCTATATTTACATAGCTGTCATCTTTCAAAAATATAATACATATATAAACTATTACAACAGATATAAAATATGATTCCTAATAGTAATTAGAAACGAAATTCAATTTTATATTTTTTGAAGGCTCAAGTGATGCACCTTGGAGCAGACCTATATAGGTGTTTGCTGCTGAAAGTTAATTTTAAGAATATAAATATGTGAATGAATATCTAATTATTAATCATATCCACCTTTGGACTTAAATCTAGTTCTTTATTATTACAACGCATTATTATAATTACAAAGAAGATAATAAAGTGATTGTTCAAATCTATTGCTTCATTTAAATCCAAAAATCAAATAAGAACGGAAATAGATGTAATAATAAAATAAAGTTAAAGTTATTCAAATAATGGAAACAAATTAAAGTTAAGTCCAACAGCAATATATCAGTTTCAAGTCCATAGTGATTCCAATCGGATGTACGTATCGGATTTACTATGATTGTTATTAGTGAAACCAGATACGTGCGTTGACTCATGAGTAGCGGGAGGTCTCGAGTGAAAGAGGGCTATTCTGTAACTATGCCAGTTTTTTACACCAATCGACAGCGTACTCGGATAACGTTCATTGCGATCGAAACTTGACTTTATGATAAACTGCAGATTAGATGGGTTTTTTTTGTTCGTTGAAAATAGACTTCACACTCGGCTAACTGTAAAGTGAAAATCGTATTTCGTATTTCAAAAAAGTTTTTTTTTAATCTAATTTATTTGAATGGTTGTGTTACGTCGTTATTGAAGTGCTATTTTAATGAGAGTATTAATTTGTTTTAGATGCTTATAAAATTTTAACAATTATTTATCTTAACTTTATGTATAATATAAACGAGGAATTAATATATAATATGTTATATATGAATAGAACGAAGTCGGTGTCACTATTTCTTTTCATATAATAATTTGATATCGACGTCGTCCACATATACTCTTTAACGCTAGATTTACTGTTGTAAATTATTTATACTTATGCAATTTTTGACTTTTTGTTCAAAACAAAGAAATATAAAAATAAAATAAAGAACCAAACTGGCCATATAATCAAAATTAAAAAATTGTATGTAAATCTAGTTAAATAACATATAATTTTTTCGTCAAGAAATGTGTAATTGATTTTACAGAGTTAAATTATTTTTGTTAATTAATTTTATATTCAACTATAAATCGTACCCGGTGATGATCAGGATTTAAAATAACATAAAAATTTTCAGTAGAACATTACGTTTTATCTAGTAATCCATACCAAGTTCTCATATCATGCACAAGAATTGATACAGGCGTAAAGGTCTAATGGAATATATATGTTATAATATATAACGAAAATGATAGCGTAATTCAATGTTCACAACAGCACGAGAGCGTGAAAAAATTATTAACGTACAGTAACGGGAATAACCCTCAAGGAAATGTATTGATACGGGCTAAGATGACTCGTTTAATAATTAAAACTTATGGGCCTGTCGTTAAGTCAGCAGGATCTTGGACGAGCTGCAACATAGTAGGTCTCTTTACAGTCGTTTATCTCGCCAACAGCCGCTGTACCGTTTGCCGTCGCATCTAATAGGTAACGCTTTAAAGTATCAAGACCTAGGTATGATGTACTTAAAATGATAATTTATGTTTTTTTTTTTTATGGAAAAGATAGTGAAACAGTCGTCGGATGAATCGTACGACTATGTTGATCTTAAGACCAATAGATGACTATGTGTCTTGGTAAATAGATAGCCCTAGAGATTAAGATTTTATTTACGAAAAAATAATAATGAAGGATAAATGTCCTAACATATTAATTATATTTCTGGAAAGGAATACATACGTGGTGTTAAGTGTGGTGTATAAAATTATAAAGAATTGCTTTATTATACACTAACAAGACAGTCATTATGATTTCCTTAAAGTAAAACATACAGTTATTTAATACTTCCTCATCAGGTCAATTTGTGATCAGTAACTATTGCGTTATCGATGCTTGAGTTTTCGGGTTAAATAACTTTTATCGTGTTCAAGCAATAAATTCTTAACTCTACTACACTAAATTATATCAAATAAGAAACTTTGTCAGAGCCTACTTGTCTTTACTCAACTATGTCAGGGGCCTATACTTACGTTAGCGCGTATAAACCCCTTACGGAACGTTCTCTACTTAGCGATAGACTGCAACATTTAAAAGTAAAATCGTAAATTAGCAATACCAGACTTGCGAATACTTGGCCAAAGATGGCGGACGAATGTGTAGTTTAAAATGGCGGTTGTTTAAGAATTTTAATTTATATAGCATTAGTCGAAATGTTTAGAACTATATTAATCGTAAACAACATTTTTCATATGATCCCTAGGTTATATACATGGATGCTTACAGCGGTGCCATCCGAGCTCGCTGTGGTACTTACATGGTTTAAAATTTTGCATTCATTTCATTGCATAATTTGTGCATTTGTTTAAGTGAATTTAAACATTACCTTTTCTAGTAAATTTTTGTACCTTACTAGTAACAAATATAATTAATAATCTAACATTTTTGATAATGGAATGTTTTGATCAAATATCGCATTCCATCTAACAATATTTGAAAAAAAAAAAAGTACAAATTTAACTAACAATATTAAAACATTGACTTTCGTCTCCCTGTAATAATTATTAACATATTATTCGATAGATGATTGTTATTCATTTATTAATAATAAAATTATTATATTCATAAGTAATGAATATAATAAATAATATTCTTATAATAAGCTTACTTATGGCAACAGTTACCCATTTAGTCGTGAGATGATATTTACATACTTATTTACATCATTGGATTGTATGTTAAGGAAGGAACGTGTGAAATAAACCAAACGACGTCACGGCGTACCACACAAGAGAACGTTCACAATGCGTACTGTTTAAAATTTAATTATGAACACTTTGTCATTTAAAAGCGATGCAGTGAGCACCTGCGCGCCAGTTATAAAGCCAATAGAAATACCTCTTTGAACCGCCGCCGCATAGGTGAACCCGGAAAAACTATTTTTCAGCGAATAACTAACTGTACAGACGCAAGTGATCGGCTAAAAACAAAAAAAAATTATCAATAAAACTCCCTTGTACTATAAGATGTTTGAAGAACAAAACATGTTTTTACATTAACACAAACCTATTCCTTCAGTTATTCGTGTACCATTGTGAATTGTTATAAATCTCATGTTTATTAAAATCTATTATTCTGATTTTCCATTACTGATTGTCCCATTTAATTATTTTTAAAACTGTGTATAACACTAATATCATTTTTATCATTGCATATGATCTGCTCTATAAATCTTCTTCTCACATTCTTCTTCCGTCTTCTTAAATTTTTTCCGTTGATCTAAAGTTATTAAAATATATGGATTGCATTTAACTCTTAAACATCGCGAATAGTACTTTAAAAACATCAATAAATTTAACACTTCTGTAAAATGTACATTATGACGAAAAGTGAATTGTGATTTACATAAAATATGATTTTCGAAGTGTCTATAACTATGTTGTGAAAAATTAAAGTAGATATTATTCTATTACAGACTACAAAAAAAAAAACTAAAAATCTTTCATAACAATATTAACTATAGGTATACTGCATTAAAATATGACATAAACGTTTCACGATAAAAATAAAAAATAACGTAAAATCAAAATCTCTATTTGGTTACAGACAGCTTGACTAAAATCTATAATCATTTTCAACACTGAAAAAAATTTGAAAGTGAATATTATAAAGTGAATGAAGAAGGAAAAGATGAAAGAAAAAGGTTAGGGGCAAAAGTCATCATACATATTGTATACAGTGTGTGCTTCAAACAGCTGTCCTGGCGACAGACGCAAGCGTGTAGCGGGACCACACAGCGACACTTAGTTTCGAAATTTATTATGAAGTGCGATTCGTTTTGCATTTATATAGGATTGAATTAAGCTTACTGTCTTACAACATAATATTTTGTTACGTTTGTGTGTTTACAATCCGCTTGCTCACCCGGCAGAACTCACAAGCGACCTGTTTCGTAATCTGTTTTCTTTTTATTATAACCTAGAAACGTCTGTTTTAAAAAAAAACTTTTAATGGAAATTTTAAAACGTAAATAATTTAATTTTTTTTTCGATTTCAGTTTTGATTATGTTATGCTTTATTAGTTACTTTTCCGAGAACGGAAAAATAACTATATAAATAACATATATATAATATGACAATAAACATTTCTATAGACGTGAAAGAATAACATTATTTTAATAATGACTAAACCGTAAGTTTCTATATCGGTCCCTTCTCTTAAAACTTAGAAAAATAAATTTATTTCCCTGAACAGTGCTTGAATTGAAAATATATCGCAGTTAAAGTGGTTAATATCAAACAGAGTTTGTGAGTTGGATTGAGTTGTAACTGCTCTTTACACGACAATCTAACCCAATGTTATTATAATAATAACGCCTTGAAACTGTGAAGCTGTCGGGCGGCGTTGCAAAATCAATGTTGATATAATCAAATCTCTAATATACGTATCAATAAAATTAAATCCTCCCGGTCATTTAAGAGTTTGTTTGTGTGTAGTTATACGAATGTACTATTATTGCGTATCGACTACTGCATAAATTCTTTTTATATACAGTCTAACACAGTCTAAGCACTAACCAGAAGAGACTGCTTTCAGCAGTAAGACCGCTTTTTGCACTGCTAACATATTTTTTTACTTCGCTCAATTTGTAACAGTTACTTTCTTTTTATTTTGTTTCATGTAAATATTATTTTGTTCTTGTCATGAAATAAAGACTATTCTATTCTTACTTACCACATTTCTTTATAGAATCAAGAACCCGTGTAATTCAATACCAGTAATTTTTAATGAATTATTTCTTAGCGTTTTTAAATAGAAAATATATAACCAACAATTATAAAGTTATAATAATTTAGTGTTGGGTAAGGTTTAACTTCAAATAAATTGTTGGGTAAACAATAAATGAAATATTCTCTTATTGTTGTCCGAAATAGAGTTATGCAAATATTACCATGTCAAAACTAGAAAGGCACTTTAGGTAGTAAAATTACTTAAGTGACGGGACACTGTCATGTCTTGAGATGATTAATGTATTGTTATACTGTGTAAGTTTTCAACTTAATCTCCAAATTTTCTTATTAAATATGATGCGTACAATCAATTTAAAATCTTCAAATTTTTAAGTCAATTCGCAAAGCGTCGCTCTGTAATAAGAACTGATAGGAAGTTCAGGAGATATTTATTTTTTAGCTTTAACTAGCCCGATGGTGTGGTAGTGACCCCGCTTCACACCAGAATACTATGTGAAAAATGTCCCAAATTATAATTGATTTTTTTTCTAATTATATCGCGTAAGTATTCATGTGGTACGATACCTAATATTTTACTACGTTTCGGCGCGAGTCGCATCGGCCCAGACCCGAAAAAGCTTAAATTATAATTTATAAAGATCGCGTATTTTAAAAGCCGTCCACGTTCCAAATATACTCGTCGCTCGTCGCTCGCTGTATTTAAAAACCACGTAAAAGAGTACTTTTGACTTCATAGTTTGTTCTTTTGTATATATTTATCTATGAGCTGTGTCTGTGTATTATAAGTCTATGTATATATGTATGTGTATAAATATATGTAGATATGTACACTTATATTTTATCCTAGCAAGACCTCCCATATCCTATTTCTCTTTCATAAAGGTTAGCTGGTAGAGAAATCATAATGAGTTAAGCTCGCCTGATTGATACGTTTTCTGCTTAGAATAGTTTTAATTAGTATATATCATGAACGAAGTTTTTAAATAAATTAATAAAAAATATGCTTTATTTACATATTGAGAAATACAAAGTGAATTACTTAATAACTGCAATTAATTTTCATATATTATTATAATTTAGAAATAGTCACCTAAGCAAAACTATAGTTTTCGGTATAAAATGTGTATCACAAAATTGTATATTAAAAGAAAAATTGACATGACTGCAATTTATTATAAAAAAATATACGTTGTTACCATTAGCAGTACTGCTGTACAAGACTAAAAGCTCGGCATTCTCCATTTGAGCACTATAATGCACTAACATTTAAAATTCGTATAAAGTCAAAGAACAATCATAAACATAAAATGGAACAATCACGTCATGTATTAATATTTTGTTATGTTAATGAATATTTAAGAACTCGGGCTTGCCATTGACTGATCCTTAAACGAATTCGATTCTTTATGTAGCCTATTTGTGATCATGACAAGTTTGTTTCTATTAAATTTACAGCATGATTCCAACATGCTTCATAAAACGAAGCATCTACATAAATTATTATCAAATACATTACGTGCATTTAAAAATGAGATGCTTGACAGGATGTTTACATAAAATAGTACTTTTCATTACCATTTCAATATGGTTGTGTCGTCCTCTAAAAAGTAATACATTCATGTTGGAATTTTACATTTAAAACCGGGAAAGGCATCAGTCATGTTATTATTCCTTCAGGTTTTTACGTTATCTAGTTTTTAAATATAACGCAGCCCTAGCATTACTTGGTAGCAAAATTTATTACTACAGAAAGTGCACTTCACTAAAACCCTCCTATATTCACCGTATATGAAATCAATAATTGATTCGGAAAACTAGAGATGTAATCATTCAAAATTATCGATTTGAATATGTATTACGTATTCACCGCATATTCTTTTGATATTTCTGTAGAACCAAAAGTGTTGCATTTATTTCTTAAATTTAAAACGTCTCTAACATAAGTCAGACAAATAGATTATACTAGAAAGAGCACATCAATAAAACCTTTTGTGTATTAACCGTATATTATTTTTGTATTTCACTAAATTAATTGGTCTGAAAGTTAAATCTTTGGTATAATACTAAGTCTTGCTGTGTATTTACCGTATATTTTGTCAGATTCTGGTAAATTCTTTGGTCTTGTATCTATTTTTTAAATTACTTGTAACATAAGCTAGCAAGTTGAAGATATCAGAAAGGCCACAGCCATAAAACCTTTTGTGTATTTACCGTATGTTCTAGTCATATTCTGTTAAATTTTTTAGTCTTATATCTAGTTATAAATCGTAAAACATCTGTGTCGTAATTTGGTAAAATTTTACGATACCAGTAAGGGCACATCACTAAACCCTTCCGCGTATTCACCGTATATGAAATCGATAAGTCACGCAGGTAACAACTAGTGTTGTAATCGTCCAAAATTATCGATTCGTTCCTTTTATTAATGACCAAATCGTTAATTTAACGGGGCGTCACAGCAGCGCGCCGTGATCGGATCGTGCACGAAACGCAATCGTTCGGCCAATGAACGTTGGCCGAGAATTTTGGATATATCTCACAGATTTAACACTGTTATCACACATTAAAATCGATATATCAAAACAACCTTTCGATGCAAAACTTTATAGGCATAGGTATTACTTTATATACTATTTTCATGGGCATCACTTGATATGAACGTGATGTTAAGTGACAACGAAGCTGTTGATATTAAGGTGTGCTCGCCGAGAATACTTTGGCCCTTACAGTATGATTATCGGAATATAGCAGTTTTGTTATGGCTGCAAAGTGACAATATGAGGATTGTATTGAAGTTAGCAAGGAAGATTTTTTAAAAGCCTCACTACTATTGAAACTTAACGATATAAATCAGTCGCTCGGAATAAAACCAAGGTTTTCTACATTACATTGCAAGTATTACGTCAACATGACAGTTATATGTTATACATTTATTTATAAAAATATATATTTTTTTATATTACATATGGAGAGTATATTGAATTACCTTTTCAATAAAAAAAAAATTATATTTAATACTGGCTCCAGACTTTACGTCGGCTAGATTAATAACGATCTCAATTTTTTTTGTATTTGATTTTGATTTTTGTTCAGCTGTTCCAATATTAGCTTTAGGTCATCTCTACTTCTATTTTGTGACCATTTTTCCTAACAGTACGATATTAAATTGATTTTTTAATAAAATTTTGACGTTCGCATATTTCAGCAAATTTTTTTACGAATTTTTAGAAATGATATAAAAAATGAATATTCCAAGTATAATAAAAGACATTTATATGCTTAATGTCCACATTAAAACAAAAACGAAAGGAGCAAAAAAAAAGTGTTTTTATTGATTTTTTGGTCTTAAAAACAGCAAAGGATTTGTTCATCGGTTACTTTTCACTCGTAACTACATAACACCACCGCGGTATCGCCGGAGGTCAAAATGTTAACATGTTATTTGCAAAACGTTATCGAATTATATGAATCTCGAGCAAACCGCTGTGATTAAAAAGAATTACAGGACAAGAGATAGTTACTGTAATCGTGAAATTAAGAGCAAACTATTAACAGTCGACGCTGTTAACTTAAAGAATTTCCCCCTGTCCATAGTTTTAGATAATGATTAAAAATGGCTCTAGTCGATATCAACCAGTTCATTAACGTTCATTAATAGCATACGATACCACAACTAATAATAATAATAGTATACAACAAATAAATGTTCAGTTTTTTAGATTTTGTTGTTGGGATAACATATGACTTCAATTTCATATGATGTTAACTGACAATGAGGTATTAGTATGAATCTAAAATGACTCTAAAGTTTCTGAATTATCGGCAAAGTCTGAGACGGACTCGCGTCGAGGGCAAAGGGTTTAATACTGTTGTACGAATACATACGAAATAAAGACGTGGGACATGTTGGGAACATCCTTGGATCCCAAGTTTACTCTAAAATAATTGTTGTATGACAGACTCAAGCATCTGTATCTTGTGTCTAAGTGAATGTTGATAAAATTATACAATTGGTTTATTAATAAATATTTATTTCATTATGGTTAATTGTGAAAATTCTGCGTTACAACTGCTTCACAATTTAATATAGGCGTGTACGTACATGATATGGTTTAGTCGGGACGGCGGGAAGCGGCTGGATGAGGGAAGCAGAGGACCGCATTAGGGAAGGCCCATGTCCAGCAGTGAACTGACACGGGTTGATAATTATGATGATACATGTACAATTGTTTAAGAGATATAGCGATTGTTAAGGTGGAATAAACTACGCTGCTAAAGTCACGTTCCTTGTTAACATAAATATTTTTTTATTATTTACATTTGTAACTGTATTAGAAGTACACAATCTGTGAAAATTTCAACTTTCCACCGAATACGGTGCATTAGATAGGGCCCGCTGACAGACGTACTTTAAATATGGGACCCTGTAAACAAATGCTTTAATAGAGATATCGTTTAGCATAAAACGATATATTTCACGTGAAAAGTGATAAGCGTGTGTATGTGTGTAAGTGTGCGAGTGTTTTTAATTTTAATTTATTTGAAACATTGATGTCATGTGCAGCGTTGGGTAAGATTTTACAATTACTCCACTTCAAAGAATGTGACATGTCACATTAGGCCCACCGAAGTGGTCGTGGAGGGCAGTGGAATTGAAATGCAAATTAGAATATATTGCCGCCGCTATCCACCGGAAGTTGGATCGGCGGGGGGAACAGCGGGATGCGGAAGTGACGTCACAGCGCGCCGGCGCGTGAAGCCCCGCTCGGTTCTACGTAACGGCTTTTCGAGATTATTTAAATGGCAATAGTTGTTTCTTTCCTTCGTTACAATGATGTAATTTTAAACGTGGAACATGGAATTCAATATTTGTTATTTTATTGATCATTCATTGCATTTTATTTTAAAAACCTATTACGTTTATTAAATTCTAGTTAGATTCGTAAAACAATACGGTTGTAACAACACATTGTAACATTATGTGATTTAATTATCGTCTTGAAATTGAAGGTCGGTGGTTAGCTGGAGATATCTATTGGGGTCTTCAGCAATTATTTTTAATTTATCGTAGCTATGGCGGGTCCGTTTTTTATATCCTCAAATAACTTCCTACTTCGCCGAGCGTGGTGGCCACGCACCTGATGATCAACAAAGGCGACCTTGGTCTGTATGACCGTTGTCATGGGCATGCTTCGTCTTCGCTCGTCAATTCCATTTGTTGTTATTTAATCGATAGTTTAAAAATGTTACTTTAACGGCTGTTCATGATATAAAAATGTTATTAACATTTATTATTCTTTTGAAATGTTTTTGTTGAAGTCTATCCAATTAGTATTTATTTTTACTTATGTGTGTACTGAAAATCGGCTGATTATCTGAGTGCACACCTTTTTGATTTTGATTGATATCTTTACTTATTTATACAATTCATTATTATTTTTCTCTTGCATTAATTTAATGCGCTTAACATCGTATACGCGTAATGCAATAAACTGTTTTACTTTCTTCCTTCTTCGTTTCATTTTTCAATGTTCATGCTTTGAATTACGCGTTTTACGGCCGGGCAATTTTCTCGTCGTTCCTCCGTACAGATAACACTCGTGCACGAATACGCGATAATATCGACGCATGGAGCAGCCATCGTTATCGATACGGTAACGTATAATTTCCCCAAAGCCTTTGTTCGCGCGGAGGAACGCCGCGGTCCTGAGGCCCGAACAATTAGACGCCCGCGGGTTTGGGTCAGGTGAGTGCCGGCATTATGTGAGGTCTGCGCCCGCGCCACTGCGTACGTAATTTATTTATTTATTAAGTTATATA
>DWQX01006074.1:0-11917 GCA_018245475.1 Pharmacophagus antenor | reverse complement strand
ACAAGTTTCCTATTTAATAAGGTAAATAAATAATTTGTAGAGCACTAACTTTTGGAGTTTTATTCAATATTGTAATTCTTTCAAGGTGGTCTCAAACTTTTGGCCGGCAGTCTATGCGTTCTGGATAAATCATCAAATATTCCAAATGACTCATATATGCGTTTCGCGAAAATGGCCGACGGCGGCTAGAAACGCGTATGTGTGTCTCACGTAAACGCTTGTGTACACATAATATAAAACGTCCAGAATTTGGCTCGGTGTACTGTGAACGGCGGCATGAGCTCGTCACCACGGCACGGTTCGCTCCGAGTCGTCCCGTCCGCAAAGGGTTGAGTCCGCCCCATGTACAAGATTTTGTGCAATTAAAGTTTTTAAACAAACAAATGCACATTGAAATACTACAATCTTACATCTCGCTCATTACCATGCCACATTCACTAACAAATTTCAAATAACAATTAACACCATCAGCCTACACTCATGGACAAATTACTTGCATTATATTCATTTAGTTATATAGAGAAATTGCTCAGGGTCAATTAACCCTTTGACTTTTAAGAGTTTAGAACGATTTCACGGAACATGCACACGTACACCAATAACCAAATAAAGCGAGCATCGAGAGACCAATCGAGTACATAGGTTTTAATGGACACACCATAAGTGATAAATCATCATATTAACTTGAAAAGATATACGTGATAAAGGACCACACTGACGAATTTCGATAGACGCTAAGGGTTAATAATCTTCTCTATACGTATGTCTTCACGTGTTTAATCGTGTTTCGCCATCATCCACATTCTATACCTTCTGTTCTATACACATAAGATCATCGACATTTACGTCCATTCTGACATCCTTTACTATATACAATCATCCCTTTCACTTACGTCAACATTACGTTTCCTACATTCAGGCATCCATACTGTCCATATACAATATGAT
Organism: Pharmacophagus antenor; assembly: GCA_018245475.1. Taxonomy (NCBI): domain Eukaryota; kingdom Metazoa; phylum Arthropoda; class Insecta; order Lepidoptera; family Papilionidae; genus Pharmacophagus; species Pharmacophagus antenor. The sequence goes on along the minus strand of DWQX01006074.1, from coordinate 10,969 downwards.
AATAATGTACCCCTTTAACACATTACGTGCCACGTGGGGCGTATACGACTCACTCTGAGTTATCTTTTGAAAAAATTTTCACCGCATGTTTTCTTAAATAATCACTTTAATCTTAAAGTAATTACACACAACTTTAATCCACATCAAAAATTAGTCAAATTGTTAATAACTGAATAAATTATTAAAACATTGTCTCCATATATCATCCTCACAAGCACACAAGGGAAGAATCTTCTAAAAACGCTTTGATATGGAACATCTTAAAAACAATTCTCTAGGACATTTTTCACATACAGTACTTGGATGCCAAGCCAGGTAGCCAAGCAAACCTGCAGTATGGTTTATCAGAGACCAATGATATATATTTCGTAAATACTTATTAAAATAAATATATATAAATATTAACAAACATACACAAAACACAAAAATATTTGTGACATGAATGTTATACCATTACACCAATGGGCCAGTTAAAAATTTAGTCTTTTCTATTTCATTACTTTTGTTTCAACTTCATAAAAAGAGACATCAAAAATAAACTCACCCTATTCTTGATTCTCCGCCTTAAACCCTTGAGGAACGCGAGATTATTTTCACTGAGGTTCAGGGATTGAACCCTCGCAGAGTATTTACAGGTTGATAGGCCAGCCACTTCTTCCACTCTCATATTGATACCGCGCGCTGATAAAGAATGCATTACATACAAATGCTGTACCGAACAAAAGTTTATAGAATAATTCCACCATAGATCTAGATACAAATTACTATCTACATTCCATCATAAATACATATGATAACAGAGTTGTATCAAGAAAAGATTTTTTATTGTACATTTCATCACATTATGATTCCTTAAATAGTTTGATAGACATACATAAATCAAAGAAATCATAGTAAGTTTTAACCTGTAATAAAGACTATGGTAAATCTAAATCTCACATCAGCAATGGAATAAATACAGGAAAAATTAATTTAATTAGACTACTTCCACACCTATCTTCTTTTTCTTAGCATTTTGAAGCCAATATTTAATTGCAATGGGAGAATTAATATGCTTGATATCTTCAGTTACTTTAACCACTACTCAGATTTTTTTTTCTGCTATTTCACAAATAATTATTTTGTACAAATTCTTTGGTTATAGTAGAACAGCATTTTGTTATTTTAAATCTAACCATTAAAACTATAATTGTATTCGAACTATTCAAATGACAGTCTAAAAATTGATATTTATCATTTTATAAAAGTTTGAAAACAAACAGTTCAAAAAACTACTTTTAATTTTATTAATAACAATAATTATATCAATACATAATTTTGCAATTAATTTCTGTGTTTTAACCGGGCAGAATATTTACCAAAATATAAATTAAAGAGTAAAATACTCAAAGCGAATGACGAGTATGAATTTTTGTCTCTCGCGAAATTAGCTTTAAATTCTTACATCGCATTAGGAAAATAATTATTTTACTTTAAAATTTAATAAAACCCAAGACGCTTACTTGTTGTTATAATTAAAAAGAAAAACAAAACAGGAAACAATTTTGCGTCATATTTCCAATACCTGTTGCACTGCTTCCAAGAATTGAGCTCGAATTTCAAACACGAAATTAACGTTTCCTTACTTACCGTCCAATATCTCTTGATCGAGCTGATATGAGGCCGAATGGTTTGCAAACTCATCCATTCTTCATGCTTGTAAACGTTGCTAATTGTTTATTATTATACAAATTCACTTCGTGTTGTTCCCATAAAATTCTTATCAAATGGCATAGGTTAGACAATTCGGAGCTGTCAGTGTCATTATTGCAGACGCTCTAAGGATTTGGAAATTACCTTTTATGACTCACCCCCAATTAATTATTTTTCTTACTTATGTTGCAATCATTAATTATTTCACTTAAATTATGTTTAAATATACTTTTAGTAAGCTCTTCTTTTGAAATTTATTAAAGATTGCCTAACATACCATTAAATAATAAAACGCCAATCATTTCAAATTATTAAATCAATGCTTTATGTTTTAATTATCTTTCTTTTGTTGTTTGTAAAATTAAAATTGAAATTTTAAGGTTTAAACATTAATTAGATCCTTTGTTTTTGGCAATTATACTCTGTTCTTTACTTTGCCTTTCTCGGTTTGTGATATTCTGTTACTGTCTGATAGACATTTAGCCAAAATTTAGATTTTGTTTCTTTGTTTTTGCCGGTGTTTTATTGTTTTCGCAACTTTATACAATTATATTAGTAAGTCCTCATTTACTAATGAAATTATCACAGTGTATTTTAATAATACTTTTGTTAAAATTTACAGTTGATTTCGTTTTAATACCCTGCTTATTATTTTTTTACACGTGCAGCGACGATTTTTGAAATACTGGTTTTTGCCTTTATTTGGTTCGTTGAAAATCATAAATAAGCCACTGAAAATTTTAACTAATTTTTTTAAAGATATATATTTTATTGCACGCTGTTAATAACATATTGATATTTTTTTATAAACAGCATATTTTCTATATATTCGAATACTTCAAGTAACTTAGAAATATAATAAGTAATAGCTTCCCAAAAATCCTATTATAAAAGTTTTCGTGTGTATGATTCGGGTAATACTTGAAATGGCTGGACTGATTTTGATGAGATTTTCTCTTGCAAAAAGTTGAGATATCCGAACTAAAGTTATATATTTTTATTTTAATAAATGCATTTAAAACTTATAGATAAATTAACTTGCAATTCGATACATTTCTTTATGCCTATACCTTAATTACAGCTGGCTAGTATCAAGTGTTTTTTTTATAAGGCGAAAAGGCGACAAGGATACATGTCTGATGGTAAGTGATGGAAGTGGGTGTGCTCATGAAATTGAAAACACATAACAGCTTGATGTTATGCAAGTGAAGTATTTCAAGTTACACACTTGTCAGTCCACCACCTGACAAAAGGTCCAGCAGTCCAGTTTCAGCTTCCCTGTAAATGCTGTAAACATCTCTAGTTTTTATTTAAAATGTCTAAATTTTTTAATCCTGAGATTCATGAAATTTTTCAATGTAAACTTAGGGCAATTGGTCTTGTGGAGCAGTGGAGTATTAATACTTATCATGTACAACATTTAGTTTACAGTTAAGATGTGTACATAGCACCATATTGATTTTGTGACCTTGAGACATATAATGTTAAGTTTATTTATCCCATCACTTGCACAAGCTGGGCAACATGTAAAACAGAACATAGTGTTTTTTGCATACTACTGTTGGATATCAGAAATAACTTCGATAAATAATTACCTTTGTGATGGATGCAGTGGTTTATGTCTTGCAACAGAGTAGACTCTGTTTCTTGTCCAGGGCCCCATGAGTAGTGGAATGTGGTTGGCCAGTTGGTTGATAAAGTCTTTTGTACCTGCCTGGCTAACTATCACTCCCAATGTCAATCTGCAACCATAACAGTATTGTTTTGTTCTGATACGTATAGGTACTTCTGAGAAAGCATGCTTCAACATCTCTGGTCTCAATGTCACTTAACATATTGTAAAATTCTAATGAAGCTTTAACCTATTGTCAAATAAAAAGTGGCACTTCAGTAGTATCTCCTGTATTGACTAGCAAAGTGTATGTCAACTGTTTAATTGTTTCAGTTAAATGGCAAATAGAAGCTGGAACAATCAAGGTCAAGGTTGGGATCCTATGAGGGATGACTACAATAGCTCCACATATGAGGCACAATACCAGGATGACAATATTAGGTGATATTTTTATTATCTACTTTGATTTTTAGTTATTTCACATAATCGAACCAAAAAAAAATCTAATATTAATGAGTGAGATAAAGATAACCACTAGCTGTGTTTTAAGAAAGAAAGAAATATTTTAGAGGTTTATTCCATACACCAATAAAATAATCTAATGAATGAAATTAGCCAAACCTGTAAATCATGCACCAAATATTGAAAGCTATGATTATTCTTTTTATCATCAATTTTTACAAATATAATGTTGTTAGGTCATGAGACTAATACTTGTCTATGTGATCTACATGTCTAACACCATTATTGCATTACACAACTGTTGTCAACTTCATTACACCTTACCACAATGAGCAGTGGGAACTTTATGTGTTAAAATTTTCTAGCATAGAGTATTTTAGGGTTTGCAGTTCATAATGAAAACAATAGGGAATAGGAATGTCTTTTAGACATCAATAATCCACATTTTGTATTCTCTATTATTGAATAACTTGCGCTGGTCGAACATGTTGGCTATATTAGATCTTACTCTATTACAGAAACATAAACTAATGGTTATTTATTTATATACTAATTTCGCCATAAATTCGAATAAAATGATCCGTTACTAATATTTGATCTATTATCACATTACTAAGAAGTACCAATGTAGACTGTTCAATATCATTTAATGTATACATCAAAAAATATGTAACGGGTCATCATTTATATTCAATTTCATATGATATTAAGTAGATAACAGATGTGTGGTCTTCCACAGAGAGCTCGCAGATCACCAGATCTGCAGGCCAGTTTCAATGAAGCTGTAATAGTCGTCAATAAGACTAACAGCGTAAACTTCACCGAATCCAGAAGCGGTGCTCATTCATAATACTCTGCCTTTCATATTTAAGATAACCGGAACACAATATAGTTATGGCAGTAGATTGACACTGAGGTAGATGTCATGCTAGGGGGGTTTGAAATGTCCCTACCACTGATTCCTTATCTTGATTCCAATACTTATTTGCCCCCATGTTACATTTGATATAGTACTGCAATGTGGAAGCAGTTGAAATATGTTCAATTTATTTTTTCTTCTGCTCATTCTTATCCCGCTTTTGCAGTGGAGGTGTTCAATTAAATCATTGTCGCCTTTATATCACAAACATTCCAAAAACACTTAATGAGGAAGGTCTACGGACGGCATTCACTAAATATGGCACACCTATAGATGTCTTTCTCAGCAAAGACCAGCAGAAAAGATATGGACTTGTCTTATATGAGACATCTGGGTATGCTATTAATGTTTCATCTGTTTATAATTATATCCTAACCATTATTGGTCCGACTATCTGGTGAAACTTACGAAAAGCCGCTGTATGCTGTTCGAACAATACCAATCAGTGTGGAGATCCTTGGGGGAGACTTATGTCCAGCAGTGGGTGTCTACTGGCTGATAATGATGATGATTGTTATAAAGGTTGATATAAGCTTGAAACTATATACTTTATATACAAATAAATAAAATTTTAATGTCTGTTTGATATATGATAACACGAAGCTGTTGTATTTAATTCACATGAATTTTTACATAATGAACAGTTTATACCACAACAATGAATTTTTAGCTTGTTGAAAAAAATATCCCCATAATATTGTTAAAAAGATTTTTGTTAATAAATGTATGTTGAGTACAATATTTACTGATTTCTTTTAATTTTTGCGAAAGTTACAGTGACGAAATACTACGTCGAATTAACCCATCAGTGATAAAATATGTTAATTTTATCAGCAATGGAGTAACTTGTGGCTACATCACATAATGTTAAACTGACATTGAAGTTGTAGATGGTGAAGCATTCTTGCACATAATCCTCTGGCTCTCATATGTATACCGGTCGGAACACAGTAACGCTGTTTTAACAGAATATCAACATCGCGGGTGGTACCTAGCCCAGTGGCTGTGAAAAAATCTAAGTGGCGAGACTTGACTACTCGTCTCACCCTGGAATCGGAAATGTAGAGCTTCAACAAAGCAAAGTGATATACCTAGCCATGGCTACAATCTAGTCAATGTTAAACCCACATTAATGATTTGTTTCAGTGAAGCGAACTTAGCAATGAAAAAACTCAACAGGACTGAGCCATTGAAATTGAATGTATGCATAGCACATAAGGTCAGTATATACTACCACTGTCTATTAAGAGATTGATGTTTGTATAGGTTTTAAATGTGCATGCGTTCTCATTTACATAGGAAAGAGTACAACCTAAGGGTGAAAAGAAAAATCACAGTTCTCGAGAAGACAAAGTGAGTGTAGCCAGCAGGAAAAGGATTACTCAGTGAGTATTTTTTTATTTACAATACTGTTTCTGGTATGCTGATAACAAACCCAAACGTGACGTTCCCCGTGGTAATACTGGACCGATTTCCATTTGAGAAATCATATCTTAAATTTAAATTTTAAATCAGCATTATTCAAAATCCCAAAGGAAAAGAGAATATGTTTATATATCAACACTTAATACTGGAACACTAATAATAAATCAATGACTGAATGAAAAAATAAAAACAAAAGTGGAGAAAAAGCCTTTTTTGTGACAAAAAATATAATGAAGTTTGACCACTAAGAAAAAATGTAATTGTCTAACGTAGAAAAGGATGAAGATTTGATATAAAAAAAAATTGCAACCTCTTAATTTTATTTCATGGTGTAAAAAAAAATCATATACAAGGATCTCATATTTATCTTGGCTTCTAATACATGAAACCATAAACAATCCGTTTGCTGTTTCTGTTGTTTATAATAATAAATAAATTTAGGCCTTAACAAACGAATGGTCATTTGTATGCGGCAGAATATTCCTTCTGAAAACAAAATTAAACGTTCCGTATTATAATAATTTGTTGAGATAATATTAAATGTCGATTATTTTTTTATCTATTTTTCGAAATCTGACTACCAATTAAAATTCTCGCCGCTCTTTATCAAACTTATCTATGGTAATCAGTTTTTACTGTGTCACATATTAAAGTGTAAAATTCCTTGCTATTTTAGATTTACAAGCCTTCAATATTTAATCTGTCTGTTAACCACTTAGGATTTAAAAAATCGTTAAACTATTTTTTACGATTATCGACATCCCTGTCAATTGACTACTTAAATCTTTTGTCGATGATCGAAACGGTGCCCGCTATTCGTTGGGAAATTTTAAACGTACTGGCCGCTATTTCTTGAAGATAATTTACCTTATTATTCAAAAGAATTGTTAATAGAAAGTTTTGCAGTGTTTGTAGTTTAAAAATTGCAATAAGTAATTAACTGAGTTTATATTAAAAGAAACTATGCTTTTAAACAAGTACTTTTCATCTATGAATGACGATATGTCGGAAGAGTCGTAAGTTCTTATAATTTTATGTGAATTAATAATTATGGTATAAAACCATAATACTACTAACAGAGCGTAATTAATTTCATTCAATCAATCACAATTATAGTTTTGGTGTAATATAATAGTAGCTAATTAAATATTAAGTTGAAGTAGGTAGACGCATCGAAATTATTTTTAGGCGACTTTACTAAGCAAATAACTTTATTTTTAATATTATTTAGCTATTCGAATAATCTTCATATCTTTAAACTTTCAAACAAAACATTTTGTTGCCGGTTTCAAGTTTAGTAACTTATTGAATAATTACCTATTAATTCCAACAATTCCGAACTGCGTATAAATTTACTCTCTACAATTTTAATGAGTTACATATTAATAAATAAAATTCTTCTAAAGATATTAATTCCAATAATAAAATAGGAATTTCATTATTTGAAAAAGTTACTGGTCATATGTATTTATATTATTATAAAGTTTGATGAATACTATGCAAAAGTAAACCATAGACGTGGTGTATAACGTAAAATAACTAGTTTAGACAATGATAAGTTTCTTAATTTCATATTTATTTTAAAATTGGTTTAATAATAGCTGTAAAATTCTGCAGCGGAATGAAAAGGTAACAGTATTATTCCTATGTTTGTGAGTTCACAATTGAGGAGATTATATTAAGATGTTTACTTTTGTATTTATGTATATCACAGATTGTTTATTAAATGAATATCTTTGAACATCAATGCCATAAACAATTGAACATCAAGACAATGAGAAGTAAACACAAAGAGACAAAATAAATATTGAATTACCTAAAAATAAATAATTTCATGTTATAAAATAGTATAATTCACTCATGCTGTGTTAGTTGAGAAAACCAGAATACACGGATTTATATAAAATTATAATTTGACAAAAGTAAACCTGTGTGTCGTCAGAACTACTGAACAAAATCTAACAATTTCTTTAGTCTGAACTTAAGAAAAAAGAAAGTTTTATAGATTTTATCATATTTTGTTTATATTGTGAGATGCAGTAACTATGGCTGCAGGAAGAATGACATAACAGGTGCCCTGTTGTTAAATTTACCACAGAGTGCTTATTTTTTAACTTATACATAGCAGGTAACGTACCCCTCACAATGACTTGTCAGGGTGGTTTGTGAAAATCATGATATGAACTTTTGTATTAAGGCAGATGCGACTTTTTATCATCTTGATTTCATATTGTTTGTTTTTTGCACCTTAAAAGGTAGAAAATGACTTTTGTTAGTTATTTTATCTTGTCATAGCATTTTTTGTTTTTTTTTTTTGAAATGAAAAGCAAAATGCGCGAGTGTAATTCCTGTATGTACTAACTAAATAAGTGATTTGTTTGTCTCTCCTGATGTTATGAATTCTTTGTTAAACCAGGAAACCTGAGAAGGTTCAACTTTCTGTCAACGGTGACGGCGATATCGAAGTGGATTTGGTGAGTATTTTTTTTTTAAATATATTATTCGTTTTACCATCTAAATATTATTATAATATGAACACATTAAAAGCTATACCCTTTCGCTAACAGAGCCTCTGGAGGAAAATCATCACCACAGCCCAGATGTCTTAGTATTTAAATATCACATCATTTGCCTTTTTTAATTAAGTGAAATTAGTAAATTAATAAACTAACACAAATGTGTGACACTGGGTTCTAGATGAATAGTTCTCGTGCTAACTCCGTTGTCGTATATCTTTAACATCGGGCTCTAATAGTAAAATCGGGATGTCACATACGTGACGCTGGTAAGGAAAGGGTTAAGTTGCTTCATGTTCACATATATATCGTGATATCTAGTCTACCTAAGTCCCCCTATGACCTATGTGTGTTATGCAGTGCATTATTAAACGCGATCTAATAAGTAAGATTTCCTTGTATTAAATGTATAATGTACGCGTGAACATGTGGTGACGTCATTATTTATATATTATAATTAGACTCCTGTTCGGATTTCGTCGAAAAGTAATTATACAAGTAAAAATAAAATCCCCATAAATAACCTTTTCATTAATATAAAATTGATAGTGCATGTAGTGTACCTCTCATCGGTAAAAATTCTTCGGAGTATCAGCTCGGAAGTTCTGAACGACAATGAATCAGTCCGCTCGCTGAACGCATATGCGAGTATACTCGGTCATCCGTCGAAATATTTCCAAAAGAATGCTCATGGCTATTGTCATACTGAACAAGATTGCAACTCTGTTCCCTGTACTGAGTTGCCAAGGTTGATCCTTGATGGCAGGACACCGGGAGGAAGGGCACCGGTTCGTAAGTGTACCCGGCAAAACTACGATAAAGTAAAAAGAATTGCCAACACCGCAATAGTTTACTACGGCTAAACGGAAAACTTCAGTTGCAGTCCGATAGTGGCCACGACCGCACGTCTGTTTTCGTACTGTTAGTGACGTCACTGCGTTTGTTGATTTTTTGACGGGTTCGCGAGTTTCCCGTACGCGCTTACCTAGGGCATCGATCTAGTGTCCACCGACTGTTGCCGTTAGATCAGCTCCCCGCCCTCTCGCCCCCCGCCGCGAGGTGGGGAGGCTGTGAGTGCGCGGTTCGTGCGTGTCCGGACGTGTTCGAACTTTCCCGGACCTGCGTTTAGTGCATTGTAGTGAACTATAAATCCGGGATGTCGGTGTCCGCGAACACGGACTTCTTGCGGGTTGAATTCCCGGATGCCTGGCTCCGTTACCAGGCTCGATTAGCTGAGCGCGTGGCCATTTTGAGGGCCTCCGAGAGCCCAACCTCACCTGCCGCTCCCGAATCCATCCCCGGGTTTTCCCAGGAATCCCTTCCTCCACGCATTGCGCGTCCCCGTAGGGGGCAATCACCGACGGCCCGACTCTTGTCCTCATGGACCCAATCCCGCTCCGGCTCTCGTCTAAGGCCGGAGTCCTCCAGTTCCTCCGACATGGGGATTGACCGCCTCCTCAATCCTCCGTCTACGGAAGAGGAGGACGAAGAGTGCTTCACCGAGTTAGTGAAGCGAAAGTGTCGCCCCGGCCCCTCTGGCCGCAGCTCGCCTACCTCTACGAACCCCCCCTCCCCAACCCTGTGGGGGAAAGCCCTGGACTACTGCGGCCACTTCTGGGCCTCAGGGAAACATCCGGGCACCTAAAACCTTTCCACCCATTGTGCTCCAGGACAAATTCGTTTGGTCTGACATGTCAAAGTGGATGTCAGACAACAACAAAAAATCCCCAAAGCGCAGACCACCGCGCGAGACATTCGCGTCCACGTTTCTATCGTGAACGAATACAGGCGCACTACGCGCAAACTTCGCGAACTCAACATGAGCTTTCATACATACGCACTACCTGAAGACAGGCACCTGCGTATGTTGATCCGGGGCAACCCCTTTGGAAGTTTCCCTTGACAATGTCATCCAGGACATCGAATCACAAGCCATCCCTGTCATCGAGGCCCGACGGATGATTAGTCAGCGGATGCGTAAAGCCTTATCCTGGTAATGGGCCTGCTTCCTTATCAGAGCGAAGCCCTGCACGGGAGGTAGCCCCTCTTTCGAGCTATCTATCAGGCATCAATATCAAAGACATCTGTGTCCTAGTACGCTAACTCCGTGAGGCCAGGAGCGCGCATGAGCGTTTAATGGCTTTTTCGGAGAATTATCCCACAATGCGCGTACTCGAAGCGGACTTCGCATAAGTCGGACTCGGAGTCCGAGTCACTTGGGGGGCCGTAGGTTAGTTTCATGCCAACGTTAGCAGGGGTCGGTCTAAGGCCCTCTCCTGTGGAACATCGGGTTCGACTGGCTGCTGCGAGGGACCCTCCTCCGTGGCACGAGTGTCGTCTGCT
>DWQX01006073.1:0-11918 GCA_018245475.1 Pharmacophagus antenor | reverse complement strand
TTTCTTTATCTGCACAACGTGCGATACCCAAATTAAAAGAAAACTTTGTTTCCAGACAAGATTTTCGCGATGAATACTTGGAAGCCCCTGCGGAAGATTTGACTGAGGTAAGTTTATAATTTATTCTAAACCAGACGTCTTTATATCACGTTAATGCTGTACAGTACATTTTTTTTTGTTATCTATATCTTAAAAAGTCTTTGTTTCATGTTTTTTTTTAATATATTTCTTTTGTTTATTTCGTTTTTATAAGGACACTGTTGTATAATTTAATATTCTTTCAGATTTCTGGATTCGGCGAAGAAGAAACCCTCGGTAAATTTTCTTATGGAAAAATTTCGACACGCAAACTTTAATTTACTATAATTAATTTTTGAAACATTATAATGATTAATGCCAATTGTAGTTCTATTCTCTTTAACGTATTATGTTCGGCTTACTGAACACAGCAGACTGCAGTTTCATCTCTTCGTACCTTAAAATGCGTGATGTGTAATACGTCTATACATGAGACACATTAATGCTAATAAGAATTATAATGTTATATTCAGGTGATAACTTACCCAATCAACAAGGTCCAACACCGGTGACCCAGAGTCCAGGTAATATCGAATTTTTAATGCATAACATATTGATTGTAACAGTATTGTTAAATGTTCTCAACCGAATATAAAGTATGTACTTTTAAGAACTACCAATAGGCCAAAAGAAAAACCAACACCAGGTGAGATTGTTGCCTGTCAACAACGTGATATCTCGTAGCGGATGCTGCAAGTTTACAACTAAAACTGGTCATTTCAGTTAAGAGTTATTAGAAATGGCGAATGAAAAATATATAGTGTATAGAAAATATTAATTATCAATTTTTTATTCGCATTCTTTTCGTGTTTATAGTGATTTTGTGCATTCTTGTATTCTTTTTTTTTTTATTGTTTCGCAATAAAATGTATAGAGCGATGTTGCTAGAGGCAAAACAAAAAAAAAATTAAAGATCAAACGCTTATTAGTGTACGGAACTTTTTATATAGGGTCGCTTCGTCAAAATGACGGCTTCCGTAAATATAGCGTTAAAATAGAACCGCGGCTTTCGCAACATCGCGTTTAATGTGCGTGGTAGTCAATAGGTTAAATAGAAACCTGTTGAAGTTGAAAATTAATATCTTTTATTAAAGTTTTTCACTGATAAGTAGCAATTGCTTATTATTTTTTTTTATAACACGCGTTTTTAAAACGGTTCAGTGTCTGTTTTGACGTAATAGTGAGTGAATATTGTATTCCAGTAAGATTGCTGTTATTAACTTAAACGTTGGTGTAATATTATTTTGATGTAGAATACAATAGTCTTTACGGCATAACAAAAACCATATAAAATACACATGAGACGAAATAAAAGAAGGTAACTTACAAATTGAGCGAAGTGATAGAATACGTTGGCAGTGCGAAAGGCGGTCTTACTGCTGAAAGCGGTCTCTTCCGGACAGCCTTGTAACGCAATAAGTGTGATTGGATGATATTTCATTTAGCCATTTAGAACTAGTATTGTTACTAACTTCAAGACGCATTCTACGTTTTGACTGTAGTTGATTTTAATAGATATTTTTATTCTCGTGAATTGAAATCACAATAGTTAATTTAACATGAGAACATTACGTTAACATTAATAAGTTATCACGCACTAAGACTGTAGATGACAGACGAAAAATCATGAAGTTACTTGCTGACTTTGAATGTCTGTGAGAGCCAGATGTATTACGGGCGAACATGCTTCAAACGCCTTATTGTCACTTAACATCAGGTGAAATCGAGGCCATGTATTAGCTTATAAACGATCAAAAGCTCACACGGGCATAGATAGGTTATTAGAGAATTACATAGAGGTTCTACGTATAATTCGATTTCTAGATGGGACTAACAAAACTAGCGATTTATTAATCATGAGAAGTTTTTTTTTTGCTTCATTAAATTCGAAAAACTGAAACGGATCCGATGTGTTATCACCGTTTTATGTCTGATGACAAAAAGCGCGAACTCCTTTTTCCATGCAATAGTCCCGGATATAAATAAGACTTTTGACTAACCAGCGGCCGGTATAAAAATTAGAAATTGAAAGGTAAATTACACCGTATGGCAAATAAAGGATATAAGCTAGATTTAAAAGTGGAAAGTGTTAGGGACGAAATAAATGTTTTATTATAATTAGCTATAAAGAAGATGTAAATAAAATTGACAGTCGTTTAACGTAATAAAGGAAATGGTATAAAGTATAGAGAAGGAAGAGAAATGGAAGATGACAAAAAATGTAAATTGATGTCCCTGGCCATTGGTGTTAGAGGAAAGGGAATAAAAAAAACCATCAGCCGAAGTTTTTTTTTTGTTATTGCAGCTCAACACGGCGAAGTGAAAATCTACGAATCAAATATGATCGCGGACGAATCGGAAGTCCAAGTAGAGAGGTTCCTGACGATGCCGGACGAGCTGAAAGACAATTTCATACCGCTCGAATTTGTGCCTTATTGCACGCGAGAAGTAAGCGACGGCGAAAGGTAACTACCTGCGAGAAGGTTCTTTGGACGTTTTCCCCTCGAGGTCCACTCATGCGCATGCAGTGTGCAATTTGATAAGCCCCTATTCGGCAATCGACAGTTTAAGTAAATCTTGATTTGGATTAAAAATGTACGTAATTGTTTTAAGCATAAGGTTATTTTTTCGATAACACGCGATGAAAACTTTTTCTTAGGTAATGTGAGCGTGGGCCGTATACGACCCACATGGCGGGGAACGTTTTAACGTCGTCGTCGCTTAATAACTCAAGTGATATCGGTCTAAATGCAAGGTAGAAAGAGAACCTTATATCATTAATGGATTATTTTTCTACAATGTTTTAACAACTTCTTTTGCTTTGTGGCAATCAGGCGGGTAGTACACTAAACGTCTTTGTCTAAAATAATCTCGCACTAATTTCATGGTCTACTGGAATTCGGAAGGGATATTATGGCAATATATTAGTCGCACGACAATGATAGCTAGCCAAGTGGTATAGCAAAAACAGTATCACCATCCAAGCGTAGCCTGGAAATCGATCTAGGTATTTCGATGTCAGTAAGCCGAAGAAAAATTTAAACAGTACTAAAAACAAACAAAAAGTGTTTGTTTTACTTTTTTTTATTGGGTTGTTACAGTCGTTTTTGGTGTAAAATAATAATGTGTTATTATTATTATTAAAACAAGTTTAAGTATGCCACATCACGTACACCACTGTTCTAGCAATATATTTAGGTAAGTATCCAATACGCAAATGTAGCACATTCTTTAGTTTAAAAAAAAAAACATTTTAAATCATTCCCGTTACAAAAACTATAATAAAACATCTGGCACTTCGGAGTGGCCGTAACATTTTTAAATTTTTAAGAAACCATTCCGCGATTAAGTGACCACTTTCGTTCTATATTTCTCTATATATAAATGAAAATACTTTTTATTTACTTACATCTGTACCGCCGGCAGTAGCTGAAAACCAGCGCTTCACCTGCAGCAGGTGGAAAGTGCACTTAGCTACGGCCTTTTGTACTTTTGCAGCACACACACACACTATCTGTGCACCAATTGTTTTATATAGTTAAAAACTATTTGCTTGAATTTTTTTCTTCCTATTTGTGTGTGTGTGTGTTCTGTTTACTGACAATTAACGTTTTATCTATCTATGTATCTAAGAATACAATGGTATTCAATTATCCATAATACAGATAACAATTTCCAGCGTTATAATAACACCGGAAATGGCGGAGGCGTCTAAAGTGGCACGCGAAGCGGACCACGTGGCCGCCGTAGAGCGTATGAATCAGCTGCAGAGCTACAACGTGGTCCACGTGCTGGGGACGCAGAAGACCCGCTGCGATCTCCTGGAGAAACTGTTTGTCGGTACGTCGACGTGTTTCGATTCAACCGGGGGTTCCTATTTGATTTAGAAAAGTTTTTTGGTCCCTATCAACTGAGAGCTCGCGGATAGCCGGATCCGCGGGCCAGTTTCAATGATGATGCAATTGTCGTCAAAAAGACTAACAGCGCAAACTTCACCGATCCCAGCAGCAGCAGCAGCAGTAGCAGCAGCAGCAGCAGCAGTAGACCCTATCAACAAATCTTGTTCCAGTTGGTCGCATGATCCCTAATTACTGCGCAAACCGTTTTCTAAAGAGTACCATACGTGCAGCTCAAATGTTTTAACCCTATTCTTGGCACGTGTATGATTCAATAATTAAAGAAAGAAATCTAAGGATAGTGAAACTCTCGATAATTTAGTCGCATCACTTTTACCGAGATTCGAGAGAAAATGTTATTTTTTTTTTTTTAAGTTGATCACCCTCCGACATTTAAAAGTGAACTTGTGATTGCACTCTTTGGGGACGATTTTTAAATAACAATAGAGAAATATATAGAAATTTCAAAAATACGGTAAAACCTATTAATTTTATTTTCATCGGAAGTTGAAGAAATTTTAAAATATAATACGTTAAAGATTTTCATCTATATATTAATATCGATTAACCGTAAATGCAAAAATGAACGTCCACGTATGTGGCCAAACGCGTTAGGAGTAACTTCTTTAATAATTATTATCAAAGGCTTTTAAATTTTCAACGTTTTGATATTAACAATTCCATTTTATTTTCTCCCTGACAGTTTAACGTTAATATTGATTTTTTTTTTTGGGACTTTTGTCACAATGGACATATCAATGCCATCTTATCTTTTTCCATTACAACAGCTCACTTATTACAAAATATCAAATGGTATAGCAAAATTTATAAAGTAAATTAAAAAATCTTCCAGCGAAAACAAATCAAACCTATTCTGTCGGAGTCATTAGATCTCTGGCAATTTTCGAAGTTGGACTTTGATATGAATAGATAAAATACACATCGTTAATCATAAATTAAGTTGGTGGAAAAACTTTTTAGACAACGTTTTGAGTAGGAAAATGTTATGGAATGATTAGTGCCAACCCGCAGTAATTAGAAAGGCATCGGATTAATAATGAGACTAGTGAATGACCTATTCATTGGGTAACGTAGTATGATTAATTAATTAACAGATTGTAATCTAAACTTAACTTTCGGTAAATACTCAGCAGCCGTTCGAATTATGATTCAAGTAGAGCAGTGTTACTCAACTTATTTTGGCCCTCTGTCTCTCGACCCTAGCAATTTTTATCCAATGCCCCCTGAAAACAAATAAAAACACGAAAAAATGCAATGAATTGTATTAGGTAATTTTAGTAAAAAGTCACTGATTGGCACATTAAAGGACAAAATTGCTACCTTTGTGGGGACATACTCTACCATAGGGAACACTGCTATAGAGTCTAGTTTTAATGTTAATAGTATTCTAAAACTTTCATTTATATCTTTTCAAGATTCGCAATGGAGTGAGGGTTTGACCGAGGCCATGGAAGCTAGAGACAATGCTATATCCATGGAAGCGAACAGTCGATCGGTGACACGTAAAAAGCAGGACTCTAAAACTAAATAGTTGAAATATTATTGATACGATATGTTAAGGGAATTGAATTTTGTGTTTTTAAGGAGTGAAAGTCAATTTAAGTTATGTTCATTTCTTTAATAAATTCTTGATAGAGTTAACGTGTTGATTTCATTTATAATAAAAGACTACAAGGTTTCCTTGAAAATTGTTTGGATTCAGATCCATTTTTGAAATGTCGGGGTGGAACAATTGAGATAATATTATTCAAGCATCTACTTACAATTCACAATGAAAATATATGTTGGAAGATGTCTAAATTATATTCAATTGATTCTAATTGAAAACAAGAATTATCACAGCGTTATTTACTTATATATTCTCAGTTAAATCAATAATAAATATTAACTTAACTCGAAGTGAACTTAAATTAAGAATTGTTGTTCTTGCATTAGATGAAAAATATTTCATCGGGACCGTACTGGGGTCCGTCGAGCGAGATATTTCTCTATCAT
Source organism: Pharmacophagus antenor (assembly GCA_018245475.1). Classification (NCBI taxonomy): domain Eukaryota; kingdom Metazoa; phylum Arthropoda; class Insecta; order Lepidoptera; family Papilionidae; genus Pharmacophagus; species Pharmacophagus antenor. The sequence goes on along the minus strand of DWQX01006073.1, from coordinate 5,928 downwards.
CAGTGTCCGTAAAATCAATTAGGACTGCACATTAAGTATTATGGGGTCAGTCATTTACATAATATAGATTTTTCTTTTCCTCCATGTGTATTGATCTCTGTTGATCGAGATATATGATATATGTGGGGAATTTTTGCATTTACAGTTAATTAACATAAATACATATTTATGAAAACCTTTAACATATTTTAATATTTCTCCACCTTCCGTTACTTGAACACCGATGAAGATAAAATTAATAGGTTTTTAAGCAATTTTGAAATTTACTTATATTTCTCATTTGTTAATCAAAGATCGTCCTTGGAAGGGTAAACCAAAAGTGTTTTCATCGGCATCATCTGTGCTACAGTGATTTTCCGGTTGTCTTCTAATGCGGAGGTACGAGTTTGGAACGATGAAACATATTGATAGTGGATTTTGGGTGGTGGTACTGTTTTTCTAATTAATCTAATTAATTCCATTTTCCAGCAGATACGTATGAGAGCCCGGGGCATTGTATGCGAACGCGCTTCATTTACCGGTCTCACGTAGCGTTGACTCCGGACTCAGAAAGCGAAGTGAAGTTAATACTGCTGCTGCTGCTGCTGGATTCGGTGAAGATTGCGGCTGTTAGTCTTATTGACGACTATTACAGCTTCATCGAAACTGGCTCGCGAATCCGGTGATCCGCGCGCTATTGTGAAGTTAATACTAAGCAACACTCGTATTTATACCCGAAAACAAATGATAGAACATCGTACGATCTGACATAATAGGTGGCGTGATTTTGAGTCTCGTTTAGTACAAATTAGCCTACTCGCTGAGGCTCGTTTAGTACGAGCTACTGTACTAGCCTCCTCGCCACGCTCATTGTCACTTAACATCACGTAAAATCAAGTTAACTGTTTATTTTTTTATCTCGTTACCCACGATTCTTTTAGACAGTACCTATCCATATCGTTATAATTATTTCTTATTTATTATTCTCGCTTTCCATCTTCTTCTTCCATACTCATGCTCATTTTCTCGCTCTCACGTCTTCTTTTCCATACCTTATCCCATTTCCTTCTTTCATACATCGCGCTTAAATGAAGGTTAAGTCATAGCCCATAACCGGACAAATGATCTACCCAATATTTTGACATAGGTCAGTGTGTTGATACCTTTCCTCCTATCACACAAGACATTAGCGTTGATTTATAATTTCTCATTTGCTACTATTGGGTAGTAATAATGAAGTAATTTTAATTTAAGTTCCCGTAACATCCTTAGGATGCCACGTGTAGTGACTGTGAAGGAACTGCAACCTCTTTTCTAGATATACATGTGCCGGCCTGGTTGCCAGGGAGATATTAGAATAGAGTATAAATTGTCAAGAAGAAAAGATTTAGGATTTTGTTTTTATATTAATTTCGGACATTCTAATTTTATTTGTAGTTGTATATATATTTGTAAATGATAAAATAAAGCTCTTTATAGAGAAGTCAAATATTTTTATCATCCAGTCACAGCCACCGACCGCTATTGTGACAAAATGCATTGAGATTGTATTTTAGTCGTAGTATTTGGGATTTAACACTAAATTTACTGAATAAGACATTTTGACTGGACGACCCTATATAAGAAGTTACGTATACTGATATGCGTTTGATATTTTTATTTTTTATACCGCCTCTGGCAACATTATTCTGTAAATTTTATTGCGAAACAGCAAAAATATGAATGCAATAATTCACAAAACTAATACAGATACGAAAAGGAAACCATAAAAATGTGTCGGCAAATCTAATGTTAATAAAGCGGAAATAAACAACCAAATTTGTTCTTTCATTTCATGAAGTAATTGCTATATTACTTTATGAAAATAAATGAGAGTGTAATGAAAAACTCAACATCAGCAAACTGTTTTCATCTGAAAATGTTTCGGAGACAAACGGCGTGAAAATTTTGGGGTGCTATCCGTTTTACTAAGTAGCGAAGACACGCTTTCGACGGTATCAAAAATGCGAGCCGGTCAAACGGATATGGCCTTTGCCTTTCCCATCGTTGATGACGATAAAAAAAAAAAGTAAACACTTTGCCACACCCGCAGTGAGCGTTAACTGCGCTTTGACGAGTACTAATGTAGTCCCTCGTTTGTGAGGGTCTGCGTCGTTACAGCTGGGAACGATTTTGTTTTAGGTTTTCTTTTTTTACTCTAAGTAACGTACGGTTGGTTTGAAGACTTTGAATTAGTGCGAACGTACCGTTCGGCTGCATCCGTGGTGCGGCGGTTTCACGCGGTGTCGGTAACACGAATGTCGGAGGCCTGATATTCGAACCACATTAGTGATGTTTCAATGGTTTTTCTTTTAATGCGCCCGGCCGGCTACCAATCGCAATTAGAATAGGAATGATGTATTTTTGTTTGCTCGGTCCCCTTGTAACACATTTCATCAGGGACCTTGATTAACGGGTAAATTTTTTTCATTCATCATTCATGTTCTCTCTTCTTTCATTCTTCACCTTCACTCTTTTCAAATCTGTTCTTTCATTCGTTTAATATTTACTTATTTTCTTACTTAAATCTATTAATTTTTTTTTGCAATCATGTGTTGCCAGCAATCATACATGAGAGAACTAGAGTGTTCTAGGTAAGCTGGCTTCGCCATGTACAATCCCATAATCACTTAAAATAATTTGAAATTGTAATTTAAATGCTAACACATTTATATAATAATAATTATAATAAAAATACACATTTGTTTCAAGAGAGTAAATGTAACGTTAACGTACTAGGATATATATCTAGTTCATGCCAATAATTTAGACTGTGTTATGACTTCCGCTTGATGACGTCACAACCCATATCAACTGTAAATAATGGTGGGTAGATTGTGATACATGTCATTTGTTTGATCGAGATACAGACCGTCAGGGTGCTAACTTGGTAGGAACTTCTATCGAATACTCACTGCCTCTATGGCGCAGTGGTATACCCATTTGACTCGTAGCGCGGAGGTCGCGGGTTCGAGTCCCGGGCCACAGGAGTTGTGGAGTTGGTAAGGTTTTTCAAATCCCTGGCTAGCTATAACCTTCAATGTCAATCTGTCGCTAAAAAGCGTCGCTGTGTCCCGGCAGCTGCATATGTAAGAGCCAGATGTATTCTGGGCGAATACGCTTTACCACCTACGGCCTCATTGTCACTTCACATCAGGTGAAATCAATGCCAAATCTTAGCCAATAACTGATAAGAAAAATAATACTGTTGTAAGTCTCACGTCACTATCTTACTTGGTTTGTATCTTCTGTCATGTTTCATTCTTTCTACATTTCTCGTAAGTATTGTTTTCTCCAGCAGATGATGTTTCGCTAACTACTCCAGACAGAGGCGTGTCTGCAGGACGAGTCCATGCAATAATGTACCCATCAATATATGAAAAAAATATTAATACACATCATGATTTAGTTTTTTTTTATTTTTATGACTTTGTTTAGATTTTGCGGCGTTTGTGACTTATTAATTTTAGTAGCACGATATTCTTTAAGTGGTGTTTTTTTTTGTGTTTGATTTCAAGTTGTCACCTGATATAATTTCAGGGACTATGTTATCCTATTTTCATTCATATTTTAATTTATGTTTTTTATTCTTTTGTTATTATATGTTCTAATAATTTTGTTCTATTTATTTGTGTCTAGTCTGTTTTATTACTTTTAATAGTTTTTCTTGTGATGGTTTTACAGAAGTTAACAAATTGATCGCGTGTTTCTTTGCTTTCTATGAGGTCTTTTATGGTATCTGATTCTATGTTTATTCCGGTTTTTATTTCTAGGTCAGTTCTTTCTCTGCTGTGTATTGGGCATTCTGTGATTAGGTGGATGATATTTTCTTTTTTGGTTGGACCACAGGCGCATGCCGGATTGTCCTTGCACTTAAATCTGTGTAAGTACTCGGCAAATCCGCCATGCCCTGTCATCGCCTGTGTGAGAATATGGTCTATATGTTTACATGTAATTATTTCGTACGCATTGATGGCGTCTGGGAAAAATATCTTTGTGGTTTGGGTGGCTGTTTCGTTTTCTTTATACCGCTCATTCCATTTGTCAAGCGACTCCAGTCGGATCTGCCGCTTGACGAATGAAATGGGGCATTTACTGTAGTCTCGGGCTTTCTTTAGTTTTAGGGCTGCTTCTTTAGCGAGTTGATCTGGTCTTTCGTTGCCCTCCATGCCTATGTGGGCTTTGATCCAGTAGAGGCTTGTGGTTTTACCCGCAACGGTTTTTAGTGAGATATTTTCTATGATCTTTATTGCTACGCGATGGAGGGAAACGCCTTCTGTTACCGACTCTAAAGCAGATCTTGAGTTAAATGGTGTTTACCGAGCAATCGTGCTTGTATACACCCACACTCACTCTAATATTAATTGGTAAACGAATCTATCTGAACAATGAATATAGAATAACCTATTTTTCAGCATGAATTCCGTGTTAAAAACTACGAAGTTGTTATAAAATCACGTTGCTTTTAATGATTTCATAAGTTTCATCCATCAAAAATCATCGCCTACAAGCTAAAACTTTGAAATTGTTTACCGCAACATTTGGGTTATAACATTAATCTATCACTAATTAAAATCGATGATAAATAGAATTTAGGCAAAATTAAATTATAACTTTTTATTTGACACGCAATCAACAGCCACAGTGGATAGGTGTGCCATTGGTGGCTTGATAAAGATTTCATCGAACTAATGGATTTAATCATAACGGTATGCGGTTTTAATTACGAATGTAATTATTAATTATTATTATTGATCATGTAACGGCAAAATTATATTCAGTTAGCACACCGGAATATTTATTATGTTGGGTTATTTATTAAACTGACTTATATAAGTACATAAAGTTTGAAGATATGACAGTTTGACTGACTCGTATCAACGCACAGCGTAAACAGCTGATCATGGAGGAATTTAGGGGTTCTATTCTTCGTTATGTGATGTGAAGATTGTGATGGAGAAAGAGTGGATGGGGGGGGGCGGGTGAAAAATTAAGTTAAACTTTTTTATTCTCTTAGATAATGTACTGGGAAGTTGGTACACATTCTAAAAGGAGATTAATCTTAAAATGAAATAAAAAAAAAAGATAACCACGCCAAGGGAAGTGGCCGAATTTAGTTTAGTTCGTATTATATAAGCGTCTATTACAAGCTTAGCATGTAAGGCATAGGCGCGGTATAGAGTATTCATAATTTTGAGGTTAATTAAATGTAATTATCACTTTAAACACAGTTTTTTTTTTATTATTTGAATATTATTAATGTATTTTTAACAGCAATTTAACACGTTCGTAATTAATTGCTCACAACTTTCTCGCAGGCGCTAATAATTATCATTTAATATTATTTAGTCCAATCTAGCTGATCCTAAATGGCTGACTTATTTTCATCTCAATCATCAACAATGGTCGAAAGGTAAAGCAGATTAGCTGCAATTGAATTTAATGGCGCATTAAAACAGATTAAATTATGAAAATACTTTCTACCGGAATTATTATATGTACATGGAATGTCAATATCTTACCATGAATCAAGCAATCATTTTTGGAAAAAAAAAATTGTTATGATTTATATAATTTTTTTTACATTTGCTTTCATATGCAAAGATAGATAACATAGAGTGTTATAAAACGTAATTCGGTTATGCCTAAGTACACTTATTCAAATTTTGTGACCGCAAGTCGAATGTTAATTTAATGATAAGTAATTACCCATGGACAGTGAAAATACAAGCGGCAATGTAGCTATGTCGCCGACCTTCGAAAATAGTAGACAAAATTCTTTGCTTAAGTTACCCAAATGGGTATCACGTCTTATACAATCTATAAATGTGGATATTATAAATTAAACGTCAAACTATTACCAAGTTTTCACATATAATAGGGAAACTATCTTACAATATCTCCTTTTGC
>DWQX01006072.1:0-11918 GCA_018245475.1 Pharmacophagus antenor | reverse complement strand
GAAAAGGTATTAAGTGTCGATACTTTTTTTTCTCTCATTTTACAAGCGTATGTCGCAAGGAGGAACAGCTTGTAAGTAAGCATTTTTAATTGTATTGGTATGCGGATGAGAAGTGAATATACAATTTGTATGCTAAACCAGTTTTTTAAAACATTGTTCACCGGTCACTAGTAAAGGCGTGGTAAAAACCCAATTGGATGCAGTTTATTTCAATAGCTTTTTCGTTTTATTTACTAAAACAATTATTCTTGTATAATTTACTACATCAGTTATTCTTTCTCTAATTGCATTGTTTGAGTTCCTTATTTATCGGCAATGTGTTAACATTTGATCTCGAATTCACACGATGTTAAGTGACAATGAGGTCGTAAATGGTCAAGCATGATTGCCCCAAATATTCTAGATTTCACATTCATGACTGCTGGAACACAGCAATGGTATTTGAACGACAGATTGACATTAAGGGTGCTAGCTAACCTGGCGGGTTCGAAAAGACCTTCTTCCATCCAGATTGCACACACCTGTGGCCTGGGAATAAAACCAGCGACCTCGGTTACAAGGTATGCGATAAACCACTGCGCCACGGAGAGGGTCAATTATGTTTTTCGTTGTCAAGCGGGTTAATAAATCTAAGTATTCAAAATCTACTACGCATGTTTCTCTGGATTCGAATCTGAAGAGATCTACAATTTGCGCGTAGCACTCTGCGCGTTTAACGTGCACAAATTGGGTACTATTTGGTACGCTTATGAGGCGCGCTTGGCAAGCGATAGTGTACGTACAATTTCTCATTTGTATTTCGTTTTACGTTGATATGAATTACTCTTGAAACTTCGAACACCACGGGGGCCACCGGTGGCCGGCGCCTAAATAAACTAACGATTTAAAATGTGAGGTGCATATCAACGATAAAGTAATAGGAAAAAAATTAAGTAACCCACACTAGCTCCCTGAAAAATAATATTAGCGGTGTAATGAATCCTGTTATAAAATTTTATTACAGGTCGTTTCATCGTATACAAAGTTATATTTACAATCTAAATATCGTATCGTATTATACGACATTCATCGCGTTAAACTGCACGTTCATCACAATTAAGATTGTACCTCGTTGCATTTGCTGGACACGTGAGACATCTCGGCATCCGTACGCAATGTGTTGTCGAATTAAAAGCGAGAAATGACAAATTCACACGATGAATACAGAGTATGGAATCGTGTTATACATTTTTAGAAACATATAATATATATACGTATATTTCGATGGTTTTTTTTCATTCGATTTTACACTCTTAATACACACGTCAACTGTTTCAAGCAGTACAAATTTAAATTGACGTGTATTCACGGCGAACGTTTGAAATCGATTAAGTGAGCCATCGGCTTACCTCGAGTATGTTGATTTCTCGTGGACTGAGCACTGTGGGCGAGGGCTTCGGCGGCGGCGGCGGCTCCGGCAGCTCGCTGCCCACGTAGCGCAGTTTGCGCTCCATCTCGCTGCAGCGTCGCACCTCCGACACGTAGCGACGTTGGAAATCGTTCACGTGAGGGTTCAACTGTGAAGGTATAAGTGGATAATACTTTATTTCACACGAATTAACTATGAATGAAGATGCTTGCTTGCTTGGCTTTTCTTATAACATTGAGGCTGAACGAGATGGAGTTTGGACGGTTTTTTTTTTATCTATTATGTGCTAACCGTTGCCTCTATTTCTCGTGAAGGTACCTAGCAATGACGCCTTAGACGGTGAAGCGTGTCCGCTCAGAATATATGTAGGTCTAACATCTGTGACTACCGGAACAAAGGAGTTATGTTATAGCGGTATTAATATTGGGGGTGGTAGCTAGGCAGACGGGTTGGCAAAGCCCTAACACCATACAGACTCCACTCATGTGCCGTGGGAATTTAACCCGAGACCTTCGCGTTACAAAGGATGCTTATAAAACATTGCGTCACCGAGACAGTCATGCTATTTTTTTTTAATCTGCAGCTATAAGGGCATTGCTGTGTACCGGCAGTCATACACGTGGAGAGCGAGAGTATTCTGATAAAACGCCTTTTACGATCTACGGCTTCATTATCACTTAACATCATGTACAATAGAGGACAAGTTTTACCCTATTGACGATAAAAAAAAATCTACCTTCGTATAGCATCAATACAGACCCTCCCACCCAAACATTACACCGAAATGGCAGTGTTAAATGTTAATTTATTTCCAGTTTATTCTATTATCTGTGCATTTGCGTGTACGCGTGTGAAATGGATTGTATACATCGATCGCCTTCAAGACTGTGCCAACGAGTCAAGCGTTGCGGAAATCATTCTATTATCCCAGTTTATAATAATAATAATCATAGATTTTATATAAATATTTAATTCGTAAGTCAGTGGACTATGTGATCGGATTAGAGGTGATAGTGTCGTCATTATTGTTAATTAACACTAGGTTCAGGGAACGAGTCACTTTGACGTAAACATTTTCATTAAATTAAAATACACACTAAAAGGTGTCCGAACTTTTTTTTTAATTAATCCTGTGGGCAACGTTGCTGTATGTTTCTCTCTTGTAGGGATAAGTAAGAATTCAACTATGCACCGAATTACCACCGGCTATAAAAAACATGAAAAAACGTCCGTGAGTCTAGTGATAAAATAGGCTGTTATTTACCCGTTACTCGATAATGTTAAAATGCAAGCCTTTTCGCGTTGCCAATTTAATTACTTAAAGATATATATATACTTATATATGCTGGTAGATTGTTATAAGTCATTACTTTGCTATCGCTACATGGTTGATTAAATTTTGGCCTAAAAGCTTAACCCATTCCTGACCCGTTAATGATTTGTCCTCATTGTCATTGCACACACGGCGTGCAATCGATCTAGAAGCAGGTAACATTTACCGGATTAACGGTTTCATGGTAAATATGACCCTGTTAATATACCGTCTGAGCGGCGGTACATCTCTTATATCATTCGACACTCGCGCGCAATTACAGTTTTTAATTGAAACGACAATGGCCACCTCCACTTGTCCGCCCGCTTCGCTGTCAAGTGATTACGTAATGATTTGTATTGGACTTGATTAATTTAACGCGCATTTAATGCCTGCTCTGTCAACTTTATAATATTTTTTCGCTAATTTAAGAAGAAAAAAGAAATATTTAAATTTAGAACGTAGTTGTTTTTCAAGTCAATAAACACGTTCCGTAATAGATAAAATTGTTTCGTCAAAAATTTAATATGGCCAGTTACAATAAAATAGAAAGGTTTTAATGATTTAAATTTTGAATGTGTTAATAGCCCATTCTAGAATATTGCGATTTACCATTACAGGTTACTTCATCCACCTATAATCAGTAATTCAAAACAAGTTATGGGAAAAAAATTAAGGTCACTTTTTTACTTCTCCCGCATAAAACCAAAATTAATGAAATTTAAGTAACAAATTAATATTAGAAAAAACTATCTATATATTTAAAAAATGTATTTGAACGGATGAATAAAATGTATTTTTTTAACGATTGAAAATTTGAACAAAATATATAAATATATGTTGGTGTCCAAGCAAAAAAGCAAAAACATTTAAAAACTGGCACAATCTTTTAAATCAGACATTTAAAGTTGAATATTTTGATTTTAGAAAAAGCATTTTCAATAATTGACTGAAATTAATAACTAATTTTCAATAGCTTGTATCTAGACTCAGAAACATCGTTTATAGTAATTTATTAGTTAAACACGTTGATAATTTATATTAATTAATTATAAAATAAACTGGCGAACAGAAATTTTTCTCTCTACTTAAGAATTTTTTTTATATCTCGAAAGATAAATGCACAGAACTGGACCGTTTCTGCTAGGACACCGACATATATTTAGCGAGTGTGAACCATAAGCAGAAATTGAAAAAAAAAAAAAGTTAATAAATTTATAGAGAAAATCAATCGCTTGTTCCAGTTCCGTTCAGGTTCCATAGATGAACGTATAATTTACTTACGTATTTGCATGTATTGAAATACCGACCGAGTAAATGACGTCGTTATAATAATGAGAATGCAAATCAAGTAGCGGGTGTTGCCAGAATAAATTACTGATAATCCATAGAGGTGACGTCAGAGAATGAAATCAGTCGAAATATAAATGCACTTGTTAAAGTAACAGTTTAACAGATAGCTCGCGAATCACCGGATTCGCGAGCTAGTTTCGATGAAGCTGTAACAGTCGTCAATAAGACTAACAGCGCAAACTTTACCGAATCCAGCAGCAGCAGCAGCAGCAGCCGCAACAGTTTAACACGTTCACGCCGGCGCCGATTTTTGCGTTTCAACCGTAGGTTTGCGGAGTGCGAGTGTGTCAACAAAACGAATGAAAATCCAACTCGTTTAAATGATACGACACGTAAACTAATTGTACAATATCCTTGGCTACCAGTTCAAGGTGTTTACCGTTTTAAAAACTCAAACTGGAATTATTATATCGTCCGTATACTTACCGACTGATTACTGATTAGTTCTTGAGCACCGGTGGTACACGCCAGCGTGAAAATGTTAATGGCACGATAGATAACCGTTACCCAAGTAAGTTTACGATACTTTCGACTGCTTCTCTGTCTTGTGGTAGGTTTTTTTGTATTAGCTTGGCTAGCTATCACCCTCAATGTCAATATTCACATGCGATGTGAGAGCCAAATTTTTGGTTGGGTATGTTCATAATATATGGGGTTCATAGCCACTTAACATCACGTGTAGTTAAGGTCGAGTGTTATAAGATTGTTGATAAAAAAAAAACTAGCGTCTAAACGCTCGCTGGCAATAGACCGTTAAACAAAAATAGTTGTTAATATTTTTAGCTACTCGAATACTGAGCATTAAATCTCATAATCGTTAGTAATCCGATTCACAATCATTCGAATCTTTTTTTTTTTAATAAATAGATCAGCGCTTGACCGCGATATCATCTGATGGTAACAGTGAATGGGAGTTAATAAGCATGGGTAGGGCTCAGTTAGAATGCTGCCAGAGTACTATTAATAGCATTGAGACAAGAGGAAACAAAAAGATGTAGTCACACAATGGTAAATAGAAGGAAAAGGACAGATTGCTGTGTCAAACCCGCGAAGTAATACCTTAATTATGGTACCACAGGTTGTTCAGGAACAGTCTTTTTTTATGGGTATTGATAAAAGGTACAATCCGATACACAGAGTCGACACTACGGGAGTTTTCCCTCGGAAAAATAAAAACAGATGGTTACGATGAAATCTATGATGGTACATTGCACTAGTCTATTCAAGCCTATTCACTCTCTTCTTGAAGAACCCCCCACGTCATATCTGGAGGGAAACACTGACGCGGAATATCATCAGCAAAACGTTGAATTCCTCCCGGTGTATGACTACATAATAGAATCGCAACCTTTTATAGAATGCCTCACATTTACAATGAAAAAAATATCTAATTATGTAGGTACACCTCGTCCGTCCATTTCCCTTTGGACACGCTACTATCCCCACGAAAAACTCCAGCGTCGTCTAGGTGGCTGTATCACCAACATACCTATGGTCTACATGTACACTTGCATAGTTCACTCTCAGAGATTAATTCGATAGAACAGTGTTCCCCAATTTAGAGAGGGCAATTAGCAACTATAAAAAAAAAGCTAATATAATTCATTGCTATTTTGGTGTTTATTTGTTTTTTGGGGGGGCAATGAACAAAAATGGCAAGGTTGTAAAGGGAAAGAAACATTTTTTACTCAAAAGTGGGACATGAGAACAAATAGGTTGGGAAACACTGCGCGATAACAACTGCGTATAAACTACCCAGGTCGGTGACACAGGCTCTCCATGTTGGCAATTACTTAACTCTTGGTCTATTTAGCTAAGTTTTTTTTTTCTATACGCAGTCATCTATATAGAAGAACCGCGTGTTCACTATTTAATGGCAACATTGTACGAATTTCACTAGTGCGACAGTACCGGGGGCCAACAAATTGGTACATCCTGATTAAAATAGGCCAATAATTCTACGTCCAGGCAACTCGTGTTGGTTTTCCGTACGTATTATATCAAGTTGTACAATCATCGTAATGTTTTATTATAATATACTAGGTATGTTTTATATACTATAAGTAAGTATATAAGAACAATATACTAGCTAATATCCTAACCGACAGACATTCTAATGTAAATAGACCAATTGTTTGTAGCTTAAAGCTCACGCTTGGCGAGAGCTACAAACCTGGTTAATATATTAGGTTGTTAAATTATTTACTATAAAAGGATTTTTAGTCTAATATTGTAAGTGTAAGCAATTTAACATAAATAATGGATATGTCCGTAAAAGTAAATTGAAAAATAAACGGGGAAGGGTATACGGAATCCCATAAATTATTAACCCGACTCATTCTAGAGATTATTTCGAATCGATGGGTCAAAATGTCAACCAGATAAGTTCTTTGACGTATTGACGAACGAAATATGATATATATCTGATATATATATTTATATTATCGTAGCGTTTTATTAATGAATAAACAAAAGTTGTGTAGCTAGATTTACTACAGTAGTGCTCATTTCTTTTGCCTAGTTTACATACATTACTGTGTGGTAGTTTTAAAGGCGTTGCAAATAGCGGAAATTCTAAGTAATGAGGTGCTATGTAACTTTTTTTATTTATTCAACCGCCAGTCTCTTTGTCTCTCTATCCGCTTGACCTTTTTGTATGGTGCAGTTTGAATAGAGGTAAAATTTTTCATACCCGTCTGAATAACAATATTTCTGAGTTCCTGCAGTCACACTGTAAGAGTCAAGAGTAAAGTGGTCGAGAACGTATTACCATCTAATTGCCTCCTTGTCACTTAACATCATGTGAAATTGATGTTACCTCTTTACCGAGCATTGTCTAAATACTCTGAGAACCACAGCATTCCGGGTGAACATTCTTCGCGATCAACTGCCCCATTATTACCTAACATCACGGAAGTTATTATCAACACGTTCACTGCCACGTGGGGCGTATACGCCCCACGTTGAAATCACCTATGAAAAAGTTCAAATAATAACTTTAAGCTTAAAATAATTACATAGAACATTAATAAAAATCAAAATTAGTTAAATTGTTAATTGCCGAATTAAGGACCGTCAAATTATATTCTGTATCAGGCTCACAGGATTGCAACGGAAAATGTTCAAAAAGCGCTCTGGCAAGGAAAGTGTTAACTATTAAAACGTTATACGGCGCATTCTATGATTATGGTCACATTTATCACTCGGTTAACGCATTCTCGAATAAAGACCAAAAAAAAGTTTTCCCCTCTTAAAATTAGTTCAGGCGATTCTCCCAGTCCGCATTTAGTTACTTTGTGCACACCTAAGGTGCAACGCGCGATGTTACGTAAACACAAGTCGCCGAGTGTACTTCAAAGGCATTACGTTTCTAATCTCCATTGATAGGTTCGGTGATAAATAAGATTTATTTTATCTCAAGTGGTCGGCGTTGATGCGCGCGATACACCACCACCGCTCTTGACGTCATATTTCACGGTGGCATTTTCACTTATTTAACGCTTTAATCTAGACTATTACATCTAGGCAATAGAATTTATTATCCAATGCCCCCAAAAACATATTAAAACTCAAAAATACAATCAAATATATTAACTAATTTTTGTAAAAAGTCGCTGATTTAACCTCCTAAATGACAGAATTGCCCTCTCGTGCTTTCCACACCCCTACCATGGTTAACAGTTACCTATATGATTTTTTCAACTGATGAAAACAAGAAATTTCTTAGCTCTTTCCCTAATACCTTCACATATATATGACTTCCCGATTTTGTTACCAGAGCCCGTAGTCACAGACATGTGACACGTGTTAATCACCACTTTGACAACGGTGTTAACCAAAGATTCTATTTATATAGAAGCCATTGTCATATATATCTGTCATTTGTAAAATTACCGAATTTCACTTAGTTTTATTTATACATAATTTATAAATACCGTTATGATGTGATATTTAAATACTGAGATATCTGGCCTGCGGTGGTGATTTCTCTCCAGAGGCTCCGTTAGCGAAAGGGTTAATTTAATGCATAATTTTTTTACTTTCGTTCCTTTTTTTGAGTATACCCATGGATAAATTTTCGATTGTTCTTTAAGTTTGAAAAAAAAAACACCTCGAAGTTGATCCCACATGATTTAACCCCAAGGTCTAGAAATGGGAAAGCGTACATTTTAAAACTTTTAATTTAGAATGAAATTTTGTTCTAAATTGTTGATTATTTTTATTTTAGCTAGTGCATATCACAGAGTTCATCACGAAAGTGTGACCTCTGTGATAAAAACTTACAAATAAAAAAATAAAAAAAAAAGAATAACAATGATGAAAACGGATGAGAACAATGTTTTGACCTGTTGATAATTCTCATTCAAACTTTAAGTTACTATTTAACGACATCGCTGCTTCTCGATAAAAAGCACTCGCCTTATTATGCTGTATTATTAAAGTTAAAACAAATTATCGCCACAAGTGGTGACAAGGACATACTGTTTAATTTCAATACGAAACTCGTTGCACGCGGATGAGAAGATGACTTTATAATAAGTCATATTTTATCTTTAAAATAGTCAATGCACTTGAACGGTTGACTCGGGTCAAATGGAAGTTGACATTTTAAATAGAAATCTATCAATTAGTATCACGTAATAGTACATTGGCTGTGTGAATCGAAACTATTGAACCAAGGAGTTCTATGTTGTGACTGCCTCCGTGGCGCAGTGGTATATCCGCTTGCCTTGTAACGCGGAGGTCCCGGGTTCGATTCCCAGGCCATAGGATGATGGAGTTTGGATGGTGGTAGTTTTTCTAACCCCCCCTGGCTAGCTACCGCCTTCAATGTCAAAGTGCCTGTAAGAGTTACTAATAATATTAACACATGATACCGCTGCTGCTGGGTTCGATGATATTTATGCTGTTAGTCTTTTTGACGACCATTACAGCTTCATCGAAACTAACCCACAGAACCGGCGTTGCGTGAGCTCTTCCACATGATAATAAATTGTTTCAAGTTTTATTATACGTATAGCTGGAGTTTCACATAATATCCGAAAAAAAAATGGTTATGTAAACTATTCGTACAATAATGGTAGGATGCTGGGACAATAAATCGACTTATTTTCGTGTTAAGGGTGTGGTTTTATTGTCAACCCTAAACGAGGATACTCATCTCATATCTATTCTCATTTAATGGGAGGGGCACGGTGACTCGGTTTATAGAAAATGTTTCATTTATTTCAGTATTATACATATTAGTCACTGGTCGAAAACCGCCCGATGAATATAAAAGTAAATTAAAACAAAACAGAAGTTCAAGGTATTCCAAAATTTAACAGACGGAAAATAATGACAGTTGTCGTTCGGTGAATTTCGTAATATTTTTACTAATATATACGTATAGTATTTAAAACTGGTAAATAACACTAGGGTTACAAAGTTTGTTGTTAGTTTTGTCTCTCTCTCTCTCTCATCGTTTATATAAATTCATTAAATAACATTTATATATTTCTATCGTAATTACTGATTAATAACAGAATTATTTATTTGCTTAATATTCTTTTTTTTTATTGAAATACATATGTGTTTATAAATATGTGTAAGATTAATTAGTTTAATACTTATTGAGACTAACTTATCTCTATGGTTGGTTACATTCGATATCCGCAAAACATTATATCTAAAGCCATAATAGTGGTCAGTGATACTAACCACGACATACATCAGACGAATCTAATTTCGACTGCCTCCGTGGCGAAGTGGTTTAACCGCCTTGGAACGTGGAGGTCCCGGGTACGAGCCCAGGCCACAGCAGTATTGGCGTCTAGATGGTGGCAGAGTTCCTTGAACACGGCTGGCTATCTACCACCCACAGTCTGCCGTCTGCACGTGCACGTGAGAGCCAGGAGTACTCTATGGCGAACACGATTCACCGTCTAAGGCTTCATTATCACTTACTATCAGGTGAATTCGAATACAAACGTTAGCTCGTAACCGATAAAAAATATAGTTCTTACGTTGAATATGAGCGATAATAAAACAACAGAATTTGCATAATATATGCCACACCTGCGTGGGCGGAGAAATTGGTGTGCCATCAATCTATTTGACATGGAAATATTTCCGCTTTCAGAATCATAGTAAACAAGTTTATAAACATATGGAATATGTGTTAGTTGCAAAACGGAATAACTTTTTTCCCTTAGATAACGGATTTTATCTTAAAATTGTTCGTATACAAGTATAAAAATAAACATTTCGACCCAATCAATGAACGATTTTGATGGAAAATCAACACAAAGAATATAATATCAAATTTAATTTTTCAAATTTTTATTTATGATCCCTTCCTTTTGTATATGAAGCACTTGTTTCATATATATGTTTATTAAAATTACCTTTTAAACGAAATGCCTGCAACATAATGCGGATTATTATAAAGACCTACCCTTTGTCAAGCGTGTGACAGTGTATTCGCGGTATGTAGGGATTTAGCATATAAATGTTAAAGCTATAAAGAAATTTCGTAGCAAATATTTTAAGTAGATCGCAAAAAAGATTTTTTTGTTTTTTTTTTTTTTAATATGAATAGTAGGCAAACGAGCGACCGGTTCACCTGATGTAAAGTGATCACCGTCGCCCATAGACAGCCGCAACACACGGGGAGTTACAAATGCGTTGCCGACCTTTAAGGAAGGATTACGCCCTTTTCTTGAAGGCCTCTACGTCGTATCGGTCCGGTAATACCGCTGGCGACAACTGATTCCAAAGGGTGGTTGTGTATGGTAAAAATGGCGCCCAGCTCTTCGAGGCACAGTGGGATTAAAGTGTCTCACCTTTTTGATGTATTTCACGGCACGCTAGGTCAACTTTAGTCCCACCTCGAAGTCTTGCCGTAGCCGCATGTGCATAGGTTTATATTACGCGTTATTTATATAAAACAGTTCGTAATATCATCAAACAATGTTACAAATTTATTACTATTTTGTTATGTTTTTATATGATGTTATATATTTATAAATAAAAATATACCAATTTCATTTCCTTTAAAATCAGATTAGTTTCTTGTGCAATCATGGGTCTATTTTTGATCTGAAATCCTGTGCCTCAAAGAGTTTCCAAGATAGCCAATCATTCAGATGGTGAAGATGGATTATATTATCTCTACTCTTCTAACTATAACACGTAACGCAAAAATATAAGCGAAATAGGTATCTATTTTCTTACTCTTCGTTTAACCAGTTAACTACGTCGCGAGAATTTACAATTTTTTTAATAATTTAAATCGATTAAAAAAAAAACATCTAAACAATTCAATACGGTGAAAATTGAATCGTGTAACATATCGTAATATTCTTGGTATAACCCGTTAATAGTAACAAAACTGTTGAAAAATGCGTGCTTTTCATTGATGGCATTTTAAGAATGACGGATAAATATAGTTGTGTTTTGTAAATGCGATTAAAAGGTCTTGTACATCAAATAATAGAGTTTTTTTTGCACACAAGCGCTTCAAAAATCTCTTTTTTTAAACTAACCTCTTCTTATTAAGGATAACATTTCCAGCTTACACACCTTTCATCATATCGATGAAACAAAAACGAGCTCACTACTAACCCCGGAATAAATAGATATTTTTTTATAAAGACCCTTGACCTACTCTCGAAAAAACCGTCCAGAGAATTGTGCCTGAATATAACAGCATAATGCCGTCCAATCAATAGGATGGTCACGAAAGGCCGCTCCCGAACAGCGCTGTCCGCCGACTTCACTTTCGGCCAGGTGTATAATCACCCCTCGATTTTTTATTTCATCGCGTGCGTGCATAACTCATAATTAAGATTACTCACGGAAGCC
>DWQX01006071.1:0-11918 GCA_018245475.1 Pharmacophagus antenor | reverse complement strand
TAAATAATATATAAAGAATAGATAAAAATAAATACGTATATATATATATATATCCTGATGGCAATTCCGTACCTTTAATAAATGACCGCTCACAATCATTTGTACTAATCTATTAAAACAGAATTCCTTTTATATAATTGATTGATAAGGTGAGCAACAATAAAGCGCCTACAATAATTTACACCTGTACACGCATGAATATCTATCAAAGCATCACAAACTTTATACACGTGAAACACCATTTTTGTATTCAATTCACTCCACAATGGCATTGAATAACCCACTCATGAATAATATAAAGCAAACTGTATACGGGCGAACACAAAAGAGCGATAAAATACCTAATAAACAAGCAGGAATGCTTGCAAATAAAAAGCTATTTCTCAATGTTTCCGCGAAAATTTATTGGGTCTCATTGCAAAATATAGGTACGAACCGAACCCCTGCGGGCATGACATGAATGCGTGCGGAGGCCATAAAAACAAAAATACATTATTAAATTAACCTGTTCAAAACATTTAGATGTGTGGCTTATGTATGAGGAATTTGATTTTTATTCACCTAAAATAAGTAAGTATAATTTATTTACGTTCTTCTAACTTGTTCGAAATAAATAAGACTGTATGAAAAGTTTTCAATTATTGATTTTAATTTTAGATTTTTTTTTTATTTCATACCGAAAGCTATTCTCGACGAGCACGTTTCGCCATGTACAACCTTATTGTCAATCACAATCATATACCAAATGAGGTCAAGTGTTAATATATTGCCAATAAAATAAATATATAATTGAAAGATATGGGTTAGGTTATTAGATATAATATGGTTACGTTTTTTTTCGAAGCTTCGTATGAATTGTAAACACTAGATCGATACTTACCATCTAAATATACAACAGCGGAAATGGACTTATCGTTTTCCACAACTTCACGTACCGTTTCATACGACACGAAAGTTAACAAATTATCCCTTAGATTTAACACGACAAGGTGTCTTGTATCTTCGAGTATGTCGTCGTAGAACGTTGTGAGCCTGTTTCCTGACAGGGTTAACTTTCTCAGTTGTGTCAAACCTCCGAATGCTCTCTCCGATATGTATTCTATTGCGTTATTATCTAACATCAACTCTTTCAATCCCCACAACTCGCTGAATGCCAAATTCCCTATCATCGCCAACTTGTTACTTTTCAAGTTCAACTTGGAGAGGTTCTCGAGGCCCTCTAACATTTCCCGCGTCACTACAGATATATAATTATAATCTAATCTCAGTTCCAACAAGTTGTTCAAATGTTTGAAGCAGCCTTCATGAAGGAGGCTTATGTTGTTATTCGATAAATGCAGAACGTGCAGATTGGGTAAATTGAAAAATACGTCCCTTTTCAATTCAGATATTTGGTTGTCATCCAAGGACAGATTGGTCAACATCATGAGCTGTGAAAATGAATGCTTATCCAACTGGCCAATCTTATTTGATTTGAGAACAATTTGTCTTAGAGTCGACGAGTTTGTGAAAGCGTAAGGGGCTATCCTGTTAATCGTTCCAAACTGTATGGACAAATCTTTAAGCTTGTCCAGCCGTACTATTGCTTTAGCGGGTATAAATGCCAGTGCATCGTCGGATCGAACATTGAACATTAAATACTCTAACTGTGGCTGTGACGTGAAACTGGGCCATATCGGATCGTCTTCGGTTATACCTCCACTGAATATCCAACAATCAGCCCTTGTCGCCATTTTAGGTTTATTACTGTCGCAGTAACAATGCACTTTGGACCTTCGATCTTCTATGTCACATACGTTGATGAAAAGTGGTATTTGATAGTACCGCCTGTCTATGATTGGCTTTGTTTCGTTCTTGCTCTCTGTAACTGTCAACTCTACAGTCATCACAGATGCAATGATGACCATATATTTTGATATCTGCTCCATGGCGTACGTTATCTGCAACGAAAAGAAAAGACGTTCAATATTTATGTGGCATACGTTGTAAAATGTTTATTTATAGAATAAATTATTAGAAGTATAATAATAATACATCGTAGTTAATAAATAACGATAACATTAGAATTAAAGAAAAGCTTAATGTTATTTATTATTTAAATATGTGCATAGGCTTTAAATATGTGCTTAGTTTAATTTGCTATTCTCTAATAACCCCGAGGCGTCGTCCACTTTGGGAATCACTGTCTTCTTCTATTGACCTAAGTCTGGATGAAAAATAACATCCTGTAGCAGCTGTTTTAAGTTAGCGGACCATTATGAATAAGGGGTTTGATCTTAAAAGCAGGTAATTTGGCCATGGGAGTCTGAGGTAACAGTTCATTTTGGAAAAGGGGTCACTTGCACAAAAGAGTTTGGGGATCCCTGCTCTAAAGTGCCGACCGTGTAATTATTTTATCACCTTTCTTCACACTTATAAAAGAGCAATGAAATATTTTTCTTACGATTAACTCAAACATTTCATTTTTACGACGAATAAAAACGCGTTTAACTATTATTGAGTTAACCGATAACAAAGCTATGAAATCTTTATAATAATGTCCTTTAAATATCAACTGTCACGGCTTATATGATATATTTTAAGAGCGTTTAAAATTGAATACAAAATGGTGTAATTAAATAAAAAATAAAATTAAATGCACATTACTATTCATTACGTATTAACAATTAACACATTACGTATTCTTCATTACGTCATTACACACGGAAAGTTATAATTGAGTTTTTAACTTTGTCAAACTTTGCCTTTACTCGCAGCTTCACCGCAAGTTATTACCAGAATCGCTTGACGGGCCGCTGGGACGTTATATAGAAACATTTAAGAAAGTTAACCGTCATCAGACAACTTGACAGAATAGTTTTTTTTTATATAATAGATATGGCAATAGTTAATCAAAAGCCCAATCGAAAGTGACTCGCCGGTGCAATTGTCACTGTCGTCAGATAGTTACTCACTGTTAGTAGAGAGCACAGTGGGCCTCTTAACAGGCCCAATAGTAAGAGAGACAGAGGTCGCCCGCCGACCACTGGCGAATACGTCGGACTGGCCAGGGTCAAAGAGACATTCCTCAAGTCCCAACGGAAGGAATTGGACTTGGTCAGCGAAGCGGAATTATATGGACGCACTGCGGCACGCTCTGGCATTCCTGCCGAGCGAAGTTCGCGTGGCAACGCCGACTAAGTCCGTCGCGATGCAGGTCTCTGGATTGTATGACTCGGAGGAAAAGGAAGACGCGGCGGCCGCAATCGTAAGGTCCACCGGCTGCTCGCTAGACCACGGAAAGGTCGGCGACATCTGGCGCGGTAAGCTTGGTGTGGGATCTGCTATGTGCTGCCCAGTGTTTGCAGCGAAGCAGTTCACCGAGGTCAGCGCCAGGCTACTCGTCGGGTGGAGCTCGACCAACGTGAAGTTGCTGGAGCCCAAGCCCTTGCGGTGTTATCGCTACTTGAAGGTCGGCCATACGCGGGCTCAATGCCAGGCGCCAGTGGAGCCGGCCAATGTCTGCATCAGGTGCAGAAAACCGGGGCACAAGTCCGCGACGTGCATAAATATGCCACACTGTCCCGCGTGCGTGAAGGCAAGCAGATCCGTTGACCACCATATTGGCAGCAAAAGGTGAGCGCCACCCAAGACGGGTAAGAGGCCGGCTGGTCGGACCACAGCCTCTCAGGCGCCGCGCGCTGAGCCCGAAGTCAGACCATCCATGGACACGGCCTTGTGTGGGACGGCAGGGTATGTCCATAGTGGATATATTAGTCGCTAGCCCAGCTATCTCACACAGTATCAATGAATGGCGAGTCGCGGAGGAGGCGGGCGTACGCCCGTCTTTGCCCATCTTACTAGCCTGGCCCTACGGCGTCGGAGGGGGTTCCATCCACCCGACATGGGTCGAGGGCGAAGTGTGATGTTCCGAACACTTCGCACTTCGGAGAGCGGATGGGCTAAATTAGCTAACGTTAGCTCGTTCGAGCAAGCGCCGACGGGGCCGCGGAAGAATACATTCGCGTGCCTGCAGCCCTGTTAATCGGCGTGAGATGGAATACCATGAGGTTTTAGTGGGTATACCAGGAGCTTCACTGTCGGGGTGTCCCATATAACCGCCCTGAACCTACACTGGTCGGGCGGTATGCGTAAGGCATTTTCTAACGTAAAAAACAAATGGTGAAGCGTGTTCGCTCAGAATACTCCTGTTTCTAACAAGTATAACCGCCGGAACACAGGAATTATGTTATGGTGGCAGATTTTTCTTGAGGGCGGTAGTTATCCCGACGGGTTCGATACATTTTACCACCATTAAAACTCTATTAGTCTTGTAATCCGGGGCATCAGCGTTACAAAGCAAGGGGCTGAACCAGTGAGCTACGAAGTAGTTAATTGAACGTGTATTGTAAAAATTCAAAACACAATATGTGAGAAACATTACACAAAAGGTCAGCAGAATTGAATAATCCGCTAGAATTAAAAATAACCATACTCCCGATTAAACGTAAATAAATTTTCAAGTGTAATTTACTTTCAAAACAAATATAAATGTTTCCGAAACTCGAAGCGCAGTGAAAAATTATTTATACGAAACATTTGTTTGCACAAGAGATTGGATTTACTTAGTGAAATAAATTGCTATTTGTCCAGTACATAAATTAAAACAAAATAGCTTAATTCGTGTAGTTTTCATGTAAATAGATATTGTCCGCGGTTTTACTTCATTCAAAGAGGCCGATAAATTTGTTTATCTTTTCTGAACTCAAATGTTATTTAATGTATAAAGACGTTTCATCCCGCCATGGTGATTTATGTTAAGGTTAAAAAAGTATTTATTATTTCCATTTAGATTACAAATCACTTGTGAGAAAAAATAAAACATTTTATAATAATCAATATACAGAGTGGACAGAAGTGATTTGTCAAAATTAACTAAATAAATGACAGCCAGGTTGACAGATATAGCTTTAACATTATGTCCCCTATCAACTTTCAAAGATCGGAATTTTCTTGTTAAAGGCCCTTCATTTTTAAAATTTCTCATAATATTAAAACAGTATAAATAATTAAATAAAAAAATATCAAAGAAAATATGAAGAAGCAATGCTCATATATAAAAAGTAACCAACGCTAATGGCTCGAGTCGATTTAAGTACGTCTTTCTTATTGTCGTTTATAAATACACACGAGAAAACAAAAAAGTAATTTGCTAATGTCTTCTATGTTTAATCGCAAATACTGCTACTAAAATACAATATCAACGTCTTTTTCCACTACACGACCTCAGATGTTAGAGGTTCGACAGCCCGACGTCGTTCGACAGTTTTTTGTTTTATTAAATCCTGTAGTACCGCAAAGTAAAGATGAATCAATAAAAGAAATACTCACAAGTTGAGTGATTTAAAACATCTAGTCAAAACAAATATTGTTATGTTTCAAGTACTTGTAACATCGAAGCTAGATATAAAGTCATCAAATCTTAATCATAACAGATAGTGCAAGTGCAACTTTTGTTACTAAACTGCTGTACAATTACAGTTTAGTACAGCAGTTTAGTAACAGTAAATTAGTAGGTCCGTTTAGTGCTCCAGTCGGCGCGAGACTGTAGTGAATCCATTAAGTCGACGATGGAAAGGGCGGGTTTTGATCATTACGGTCTAACGATCAGAGTCAATTAGTGAGGGCGACACTTAAGGAATTTCCAAACCAATCACACTGCGAAATTGGCTTGTAATTTAAGGTTCTCTACCGGAGTTTTGTTCGCTGTTAGTCAAAGTATAACTTTAGTGTAAATTTCGTATTCCACTTACAATGTAATTTGGATAAGTATATACATTAACCTCTGCTTGGTTCTATTTCACAACTTTTTTTAATGTAATAAATAAATAGATGACAACAAAAGTAAATAAACCTTTATCGTGAGTTGGCGTTAATGTTACTAATAGTGAAACTAATATTTTTTTAAATTAACGACAAAAAAGATAAATTCCAAACAATAGTGCACATTTTCCGTTTTTTTTTATTTACCGACCTACGCTTCTTTGGGAGCGGTAATTTTTTACCTTAAATTAAGATTAATCTCTCTCTAGTATGTGTTCAAAATTTTGAATGTATCGGCACGGAGACTAATAAGTTCTATTAAAATTTGAACCCTCCTTTCCGTCCTCGGGAGGTAGTATTTCGAAAAACCTTTCTTTAATATCCTATTATAAAAGACTTACCCTGCGAATTTCATGTATCTAGGACCAGGCTGTTCGTTGATATATTGGTCAGTCGGTAAATCAGTCAGGACTTTAAATTTTATAAGCATAGATGACTTTTCATAGCAATTATGAAAATCATTACATTTTGTTATGATTTTCTATATATGGTATACTATAAAATAAAAAGAAAATTATTGCAAAGAAGAGAAAAAGAAAAAAATATTATGCATCTGTTGGTTCACGTTGGTCAGTTTTTATTTATTATGGATTTAAATTTGTATTACATATAGGATATCCATACACATATTTTTTTAAACGTATTTATTTCTTGTTATTATATTTTTGGTAAGTTTTATCTAAACTTAGTTGTTTAAAGTTAACTTTGTGGATAATTTTAGAATTTCTTTGAGGTAAAATTTGTTTCTGTCATAAAAAGAATGTAGGTCTTGATTCCAAATTTCTTCATCGAACCTGCAAAGTCCTAACTACGAAACTATTTCGAACCTCACGTATTAGATCACTTACGCGCTAAGTTCCGTACATAACAGTTTCTCTTTGCATTAGCACCACATACTATTAGTTAGACCTTAATATATTGTATTCCAACCGCTTGTAGACGTTGATTTATGGATTCAAGATCGCCGTCCGAAACTTCCACGACCAGAAATGATTGAATGCATATTTCTCTCAATAAGGTATACTATATAGAACATTTATCATTCAAACTTCAATCTCGTTATCCGTTATTTTAGTAAAACTCATGCGTAAATTTAGTGTGAATTAACATTTTTTTAATAATTTTAATAATTATAATTAATATTTCAAATTCATAATTACGACTGTATTAGGGTTACAATAATAGTGTAGCACTTTGGTATCGGCGGAGAAAAATCTTACAGAAGGTACCCAGCCTTCTGTGTGGAAGCCGGGGTTTTTGTGGTGACTTGTGGTTTACCAATATGTGGTTGCCCACACCGTTTGAATCGGTGATCGAATTCGGAACACAACCGCGGCTCCCCCAACGCTATGTTATCATAACACAAAAAAAAATCCTGGGCCTGCATGATGTCCCCATGACCCCCGCGAATTCTCCCATATTCGTTAGACATCGTCCATTTATAGCCAAGGACAAGGACCTCAATTGACATATGATGATAAGTAACAAATAGGCCGTACATAGTTAAAGCGAGTTTGCTGAAAAATACTCTATACTCTTTGCACGACGATTGGAGCACAGAAATGATATTATGATGGCATATTGACATAGAGGGTGGTAGTAGTCAGGCGGGTTCAAAAACATCCTACCATCGTTTCGACCCTATTACTTAAGTGGTAAACGGTAAATAAATAGGTGTTGGCTGAATTTTCATCTTTAGTAAAAGAACACCACTGACCGGAAAGCTCTAACAAAGGATATTAATGCCACAGAGACATCCTTAATTCTTGATTCTACTCAGAAGCCTCCTTCTGTATTTATCTACTGTGTAGTGGTGTACTATTGCTCTCGCCATGAGGTATAACTCATCACCAAATTCTATTTATTGCGTTAGATAATTTTATCAAAAATATGTCATGTCTCGTACAGAATATGCATTTTTACGTAATAATAAGAGACTCGATAAACACAAAAATGCTTCTCTTACGACTCCTCTTAGTACACATTTTGTAATATACTATTACATTAACAGACAGTGGTAGTTAGTTATCAAAGATGTTTATTTGCTATAATATTACTTTCGTATATTTGAAAAGTTCGAAACTTTTGTTACTCTGTTGCCACATCTTTATCGAATGTAACATGTAAAGAAAAGTTATGCAATATTCCGAGGCGAATATGTTGGGATGAAATTATTTGTAGAGTTGTATGTTATTTCCAAATAGAATGTTTATATAAAAAAAATAAAGCTTACGTAATAAAATTTACTGGAAGATATATAGCGATAGTAGAAGTCACAACGAGATGAAATGATGTTTAGACAGTCTTAAAAAAACGAATGTCTATATTGATTAGAAAGTGCTAATAGAAATCGTAGCTCTCTGGTTAAATTCTAAAAAAATCTACTTGCAATATCAATCAAGTAACAACATTTCTGTGTTTCGGCAGTCAAACAAAACAGAGCCTTAGTATTCTCGGTGAGCATGCTTTACCATTTACGGCCTTATTGTCAGTTAAAACCGTAACAAAATTTGAATGCTAGCCCATTGTTGATAAAAAAAAAGATTTTGATCACTTGCCAAATAGCCCCAATGCTTTTTAATTTGAACATTTACAAAATTCTATCCATTATGACTGAATAAGAAGAGCACAAAGGAGATACAGGTCAAGTAAATATAACTTTATAACTGTCGTTTCATTACATTTGTTAACCTCCGAAAAAAAAATGATAGTGTAACTTTGTCTTTCTATAACGGTTGGATCAGATGGCTGAGCTGGAGAATCATGTTCATCCAAAATACATCTGGCTCTCACATGTATGACAGCCTGAACAGCAGTGCTGTTATAGCGGCAGATTGACATTGAAGATAAAAAACCTTCTTTTTTTGTTGACGGGGGGGAGAAAGATTTTTTAAAGGTACGCTTCTGAGGGAGAAGTCAGATTTATGTGGAATTGTCCCCACTAAAACCCCTTGTTGGTCGAACTCAGTGCGTAATTAGAGGCCCCGGGATCTCCTACGTTACGCACCGGTGCCCCTTCCGTACTGCACGTACGCACGTCCCAGAGGCCGTACACTTTCTAGGCAACCTCGCTGTGTAACGGCAAACACAAGACCAATTTGTGTTTACCGTCCGACTCAGGCGCACTAAGTGGCCATTGGCCTCCATCCCCAGAATCACAACCACAACCGTGTACCCATTTAGTCGCCTTCTACGACAGGCAGGATTTACCTTAGTCCTGTTCTTAATAGCCCGAGACTACACAGCAGTTTTTTTTTAAATAAACCCTACCATCTTTAAAACTCCACTACTCCGGCGGCCCGGGAATCCAACCCAGGACTTCTGCGTTACAAGGCATACGGGTAAACCATTGCGCCACGGAGGCAGTCATGTTTTTTGGTAATCCGTACCCGTGTTTTGGTATAAAACCGCTTTGTATTAAGATTTTAAATTTAATATTACAACATATTATTTTATAACTAAAATGTAGAAATAAAAAAACCAACCTTACGGGTACGGTGATAGGAAATTATAGAATTTATCGCTGTTGATATTTGTCATTTATCGGCTATACATGGATGGCACTTATTTTTATAAATTACAACTTTATCCGTAATGGGCTAAAAGTTGATCTTAATTTCACATGATGTTAAGTGAAAGTGAAGCCTGTTCGTTAAGAATACGTCTGGCGCTGACATTTATGATTTCCAGAACACAGCTGTTATGGCGACAGGTTGACGTTGAGAGTGGGTGTTAGCCAGACGGGTTCAAAAAGCCGTCATCTAACCAGGCAATCAACACTGGGACTTCCGTGTTATAAGGCAAGTTAATGGGCCCGTAAAGGCATGATCGTTTCAAATATTCTTATTATTCACATTTATGCCGATTAAGATAAAATCTGTAGGACTAGGAACGTTAGCGAGCAAGTAGACCATTTTTAATCTGACCACGATTTAATTAAAATGTCTAAGACCACGTTAATGGCGTCATAGCTAATCCCCGCTATTGTCTAAGCGTAAACTGCTTCGGTTAATTAGCGTTCATTCTCACGGACATAGGAAACCTCGACGTTTGTTTACGAGTTACATAATATCGCCTTAACCGTTCCTTGATTAAAATGAAGGGCGTTGGCTACACCGGTCCGTTATTTGTGCGACACAGCTGTCGCGATTTTCGACGTCACTCACTCTCACTCAGTGCCGTTTTAAGGAACAATGAATTATTCATAAAATCACTCCACTCCAACAATATCTGCCCGTCCAGTGCGTATATTCAGACTATTAACGGAATTATTTATAAGACGCTGTATATTTCAAACAATAGAAGTAACAGAGCATTGTCGCGCGTAGAAACGAAAAGTCAATGTCGCCCATAACATTGTTTTAGTACTTCTATTGTTAAGAGGACAGTGATAAGGAAAACGGTAAAGTAACAAAGAAATAAATATTAAAGTCATTAAGGAACTTCACTAGCTGTAAGTCTGGGCGGACTGACGACGTATATTTACTTTATGATTTGGAAGTGTGCAAATAGTATCTGTGCTCCTATTTAAAGGTTACTGGAGTTTCTTACATCTTAAAGCAAGCAACAGTGTAAAGACAATATGTTTACATATATATACATATATTAAGCACAAATGTGAGAAAAGAAACAAACTTACGTTTTTGGCGCGCAATTAACCCATTGACTGCAAACTACGAGATGTCTCGTAGCGAATGCTGCAAGTTAAAAATTATTAGAAACGATGAATTAAAATTTTATATAGTGTAGAGAAAATATTGATTATCAATTTTTATTATTATCAATATAACTTAGATCATAGCATCACATATTAATAAAATAGAACCGTGGGACCCGCGACAACGCGCGCTAAGTGTGCGTGGCAGTCAATGGGTTAACCAAAACATGTTATAGCGACATGTGTTTTCCATTTACATGCTACCACTTGAATCGGTTGAAATGTCAACGATACGTATTTAAGCAGTACAATTAATAGTGCATACTTTTGATGCGTCCTGTAAAATATTTAAATGTGATTAAAAGCGATTTTATCTGTGAGTATATTACTGGCCCAATAAATAAAATCATCTTTCGTTTTAAAGAGACAATTGTGATGTTAGAATATAATAACATCCTGTATAAACTTACATTGTTTTGAGGAGGAATATAATAACACCTCTAATTTTCCATATACCGTCCTTATTAAATAGCTGATGTGGTATTTCATAAAATTCATTCGCCAATGAGTCAATAACAAATGGAGACCGTTTGAGTATAGCCAGACTGTTTGAACATATACTACGGTGAAATACGTTAGCTTGAATGTGCAATTATCGAATATCACAATATCGATCGAAAGCACTTGAATTGCACATGCGAATTTTTGCGCAATTTTTGAGTCGATTTTTTTTGCTTGAGTCCTCTTTCTCGTTCGAATTCATTATGGTGGTATTGTTCGCGGATCGAACGGTGCGAAATTGTCTGCTTAACAAGAATCCCTGACTATGGTTCGTTATTCAATCGTATAGTGAAATATCACATGAGATATTCGCACCAGATTTACAGATCACACGGTCTTCTTATTTCATGAACTCGGTAATATTAAGTCGACCATCTTAGAAAGAAAAATGTCTACCATTCGAAAAGCAAGGGTAAACGGGCGTAGTCATTATTTGTCAATGCTCAATTTCCTTTGTGTTGAGATATTTACGTTCGGATGGAAAGTAATTTATCAGCTGACACCTTTTTTTTTTATTAACGCATGTTACTGGCAGCAAATTATTGCGATAATATTTTATTGGAAAACCGTCATGTGCGACTCAGGCATAGATGTAAAGAGATTAAACAACAGAAAAATATAAAATAAGAAATAGTTTTGTGGACAACCTCGGGTTTTTATTTCTTCTTTCTTCTATATTTTCAAGATTTTTTATTATCAATTTATAGTTTTGTATATAATCATCTATATTTTAGTGTTGGTGTAACAGTTATTATTAACATTAGATTTACCGGACCAGTCATTTTGACTGGACGACCCTATATAAGAAGTTACGTATACTGATATGCGTTTGATATTT
>DWQX01006070.1:0-11920 GCA_018245475.1 Pharmacophagus antenor | reverse complement strand
GAGAAACATCCCCAGACCATAATAGAGCCTCCACCATGTTTGACTGTTGGCACTACACAGTCTGGCAACATCTTCTCCAAGATCTTTTGTCAGGAAGTACATATCATTTTCCATTGGAGAAAAATCTGCAAAATTCTCAGTAATAAAAAATTTTTATTACTGAGAATTTTGCATTATTAATTATTAAACTCAAAATATAAACATGAGACACACTTTAAGTTCCCGTTGTTGAAATTATTCTCACAAGACTCTCTTGGTCAAGGCCATAAACATCGGAAGTCTTATAATCCTATAACAATGATTCCTTGGTATTCATGTTTGTTTCAATTCCGAAACGATGTCATGCGTGTCTACAAAACAGGTTAATGTAGCTTTCCTACGGAAAGCTACGGAGCTCCTTGGCCCAAAGAATGTTTAATTATTAGGTGCGAACGGGTTGGAGGCGGCATGTCGCTAATTGGCCTCATTAAATTTTTAATTTTGAATTATTCTTTAACGAGCTTTTGTTCCTAAAAGTTTCACTTCGGTGTTTTGTCCTCTTCTTATAGAGCCATCTTCTTGCGAAGTTCGGCGGTCATTAGGGCAATTTGTACTTCTGGTGTTTTGTACTGTTGCGTACAATGTTTTTTATTTCAAAATATGAATTGTTCGTGGTTGGCAGAAGTACCGTTATACAAACCGAACAGTCGAACTTATATATAGTTATACTAAAACAGTGATGTAAACTGAAATTAATAAATCATAATTGAAGAAACCATGACATAGATGTTCGAATAAGGTAAAAGTGATAAAAATGACATAATTCTCATCGCATTCTGCTATGTAGATGTTTACTTAAGTGTTTGGGTTTGCCCTATGGGCACGCCACTGTATTTGTTTGTTTAACTATGGCTATCGCATGTGTATTATATGTTGTCATTATATCACTGTGATGTAATTATTTGAATTCTAGCGAAATAAAATTATAAAAACAATGGTAAATGTAAAATTACAAAAATCTGATTGATTCACTGACTGAACTATATGTCAATATAGTCTAAACTGCTGATCCTGGAGACTTCAAATTTAAAAGGTGAGTTCTTTGAGATGTGTAGATATCCACTTAAGAAGGATTATTTGAAATTTCATCCCTAGAGGGGTTAACGAGTTCCAAATTTCATTAAAACTTTTCCTTATAAAATTCTCTAGACTCGAATATTGATATCACACAATCAAGGGGAATTAACGTTAATGTTAAATAAATAAATTACCATCTTCTATTATTCAGATTCAATACCTGTGACCTGTAAATGGAACCCAGGACGTCCGCGTTACAATGCAAGAGGGTAAACCATTGCGCCACGGAGGCAGTCAAAAAGTTTTTCTTTTGCAGTGGTATAAATTTGACATTGTTATTGGTCATATAGTGTCTGGCACGAAATAGGTAATAGTTATTACGTCATCAATTTCCACGTCAGTGACGCTTTACAACAATGCTATGTCACAAAGCAGTTGTACGTTAGGTAAACTATAGCCGGCTCCATTGATCCGCCCTGCGCGTAACAGACTGCGGACGTTTTGAATGAACGCCGCGCCGCTCGCGCTTCCGAACTAGTCTCCGTAACGGATTGTCACGCCGCCCGGCTGTCCGCTTAAACTTTGTGTTAGCAGTTGCACCCGCCTCGTCTGTTGATTCGACGCTGTTTCAATTTATTGTACCGGCAGACGTATTATTAAAGTTTTACTGTATAGCTGAATAGAAATTTTGATAATTAACTAGCAGAGTTTGTCGTAGTGGCACAACGTGGATTAATTTTTGATTTTTGTTGATAGTTGTCTAGAAATATATAAAAATAATGTATTCTAGGCGTGTACTTGGATAGTAAGACGTAGGTAATGTAACGTCATGTATAAATATATGACTGCCTTCAGAGTGTTATTTACGATTTGCCTTGTAACACGGAGGTCCTAGGTTCGATGTTACGGCCACGTTAGTGGTGGTGTCTACCAACCACCATCTGGTAAGATATTTTGAAACACGTCAGGCTAGTTACCTCTCTACATCACTCTACATTAATCTGCTACCGTAACAGCGTTGCTGTGTTCTGGTAGTCCATATGTATACATATGTGTGGGCGAGCACGCTTCACCGTTTACGGCATCATCTCATTTGACATCATGTATCAATCAGATCAAGTGTTAGTCTATTATTGATAAAAACATATATTTATTGTCTGTACATGCTATTTTATACTATTAGTAATTCTAAATAATGTTATAACAAATCTAGCACGATTTCTGAAACACATTACTAGAAATAGTTATAATTTACTTTTCCATAATTAATACTTCTTTTTGTGATGTAAGCCTTGTAAGTTTGCGAAAAATAAACAAAGAAATAGAATAGTGTAATAAAAAAATTTAACGCTTTAATCATCAGAAAAAGTGGACCGTAACTCAAAATATTTACTCCGAATCTTTGAGGCTAAAGTTTTTGCTATTAAGATTTGCGGCATGTGATTCCATGTTATACGGGGCATATTGCTCAGCATAATTAATTCTTAAATCATTTTATACGTCGAAAAAATTGTATAAAAACTTGTAAAATTTAAATTAAAAAGTGAAATAATGCGCACTGTTAATTCTGAAGAGATATCAGTGAATATAGTTTTAACATTTTTACGACCGTTAGGCTTTTCGACACCGACGCTCGCCCACGTTTCGCTCGTTATTTTATCTATACTAACTGAACTATATTGACTGACAAACTTTCAGACGATTGTTTAGTTCTTTAAGTCTAACAATTTATTTTAAATAAATAAAAAAATCTGTGTCGTTAAGAGTTTTTGGCCAAATGTACAACGGGAGAAGGGAGTTTTTTTTTCGAGATCGGTCGATAATGTATTAAAAACTGCTTAATAAGTTAAAGTAGAAGTTATTACGTGTTTTAACAAACTTATTATAAGTAATTAAAATCACGACTAACTTCAGTTTAAATTTTTTTATTATAATTTCAAATGTATTTAATAGTAATTACGTACTTAAAAATATTTATTTTTTTTTCATGACGTTTTTACTATTAAAATAATCAAACCTAGTCAATCTAGTTATATTTTGGTTTCAATAAAGGTGTAGGATCTGCGATAACAAAATATGTAATTAAAAACTGATTCATGATTTCGCGAAAGAATCTCTTTAATCCCTTTTCTTAAGCCTTGTATGAAAAGCCACACCTTTATGAAGTTTATTAGAAGACTTAACCAGTCCTTCGTCAAATGTCAACGTGAAAGCCTCCCTATTTTATTTCTTTTTTAATATACAGTTGCACGTGATTGGCCGAAAACTAGAGAGTTCTGAACTTGACTTTAGGCCATTTCTATGTAAAGAAAATTACAAACGTATTTTTAAAAAAAATTACAGTCTCTATTAATATTTTTATTTTTATTTAGAGTAACAAAACAGTCGAAGATTTAGGTAATTCAGATTCTACAATTAAGA
This sequence comes from Pharmacophagus antenor, assembly GCA_018245475.1. Classification (NCBI taxonomy): domain Eukaryota; kingdom Metazoa; phylum Arthropoda; class Insecta; order Lepidoptera; family Papilionidae; genus Pharmacophagus; species Pharmacophagus antenor. The sequence goes on along the minus strand of DWQX01006070.1, from coordinate 8,443 downwards.
AATACATGTTATTTATAGATTTTATTAAATAAACAGCTTTTGTTTTATTTATTTTTTATTAATTTCCGTTCGTCGATGGTTATCTACAAATTTGTACTGTTGTGAGTAACAATAAAATTATGAATGTATGGACGATTTTATTTTACTACTACTTTTCAGAATATATTATTATTTAAATTATAGATTATATTATTATAGGCTTTATCAAACCATAATAATGTTATTAAATCCATTTGATATTAAGTGTTTCAGCTAAAAGCTTACTTGTGAAGTTAATTGTAGGCTTTTATAGTAATCGCAATATACTTTGCGAGTAATTGCGAAGTGTGATTCGTTCCTGTAACCACTAGTAAGGTTTATTCGGAGCTATTTTGACTTTATAACAGTAACGTATACATTAACTTACGTTAAATATTAGTTGTTAACAATAGTACACGGATTTATTAGCATCTATTAAGATAAATGGACGGTGAAGTCGTCAATATATAATATCGACGTTACAGCCTCATTCTTTATAATATATAATCTCTATAAAGCAAAAATAATTAGATTGTTTTTTTTATTAATATAAGTCTCATTTTACTCAACTGTATACACAGTACTTGTAACTAAAAAACAAAATTTTCTGTTTTGGTCTGTCAAAAATTTTGAGACCATCATGTCATATTTTTAAAATTGATGCATTGAAAAAATTTTTTGAAATTCCCTCGCTGTACTAATCCGTCATTAGGCACCCCCCTACTACATATATTTAAAAATTAATGTATAATCATTATATTTCACCGTCGATAGGTAATAAATTATCTATGTTAATTCATACATTTGTATAATACTTAGTCGTGGTTAATATGATCCAGTACATTCGTATGAAATCAATAACATGTGGAAATCGTTACCAACTTACTGTTCGAACAGTTTGCTTAGGCCGAGTACATATTGCGTTTGCTTGGCGGTAGTGAATTTAGTGTTTAGTGAATGTCACAGACATATCTGTCAAATTTGTAAGAAGTTACGCTAATATATAAAATATATTTTGAGTAAACGTATAATTACATTTCAAAGTTTATTATTAAGATTTATGGTAACTAGGCAGTAAATATTTTCGATAAAATAAATTGAAAATGGAAAAGCTTTTACTGAATATGAACCACGAAATGGTGAGCAGTTATTTATTATTTCATGTTCCTAAATACCCTGTTTAAAATATGTTTTGAGATGACTTCGACATGGGATATCTTCTAGAGCGCCGTTTAAGATTTCTTTCAAAAGTGTGAATGAAATAAAATCTTTTTTTGAACGTTCTTTAACAGGATTACAATGGAAAATAAATTTCATATGTGATTATGTTTTATGTACTTATTCTAGATTTTAACATAGATTGACCTTTGGTTTTTGTTTTTCATTTAATATTTGTTACAGAATTTTTACGTTATAATTATTTTTATAATTTTAGTAACGTGCAAATTGTCTTATTAACTCTATGTTGTATATTCATGAGAACTGAGGATGAAATATATATAAAAGTTGACAATTTTTAAAATCCATATGTAAATGAAAATACGTAGACAAGTCAGTGAGTGATAACTTGAGTAGACATTCAAAGAGCACACCTTTATATAAGATTTACTTGCGGTAAGGAATAAGTGCTGTAGCCTGTACAGGTAATTCTAGGTTCGAACATTCCTCAACATAGTTTATTTTCTAGAGCAGTATGGAGAATCCATTGGAGACGAACATGTTCACTTCGTACTATTCGACTGATAGACTAATCTCGTTACAGAGGTATAGTCTGAGTGTTATCATGTATTCATATCTTAATTCAATTCCGTCCACAAACACTGAGTAGCTCTGCGGTCGCTTTGTGGTCGGGTTACATGTTTGCGTTTGTGTTTATACGTGTAAATAGTGTATAGTGTAGTTTTTGTTTGGTAACCGTATATGGTCGGTGGAACACTAACTCTGTAGACTGTGATGAATGTTATAATCTGTGACAACGTAAAAAAAATAGTTTCGCCAGCAGTATAAAATTGAATCATAGGTATACATATATTACAGAAATTTCATAAATTGACAATACTGTAGGTTTGTAGATTTCGATTATGTTAGTCTGAGTAATTGTGTTGGTTTTACTCCTTTCAAGGGTTTTTGAAAAATATCTTGTTATTCAAACCCATTAACTTTCGTAGTTAAAGACGTATCTCTAATTTATAACAAGATTTTCGGAAAAATATATTTTTGTGTTACTGTCGAATCATGATTTTTATTTATTGGTAAAAAATATAACAGTACTGGCAATATTCAGTTTGTGTTTGTCGTAATGTAACTGATACCTACCTTCAGTAGCGTTCCATATTTTTCGATTCTAAGCCAGGCTTTAAAAAATAATGTTATCATCGGGCCATTGAAAGGACCTAATATTCGAGTCCATTATTCTTTTTATAAAAGCCAAACCGAAAAGTAGAGTAATGAGGTCAACATTGTTCTATAAATTATGTAATTTACATTTCCTTTCATGGAAACTGATCATTGCTCTCGATCCGAAGTAGTGGAAAGGTTTGCTAAAGCCTAAAGGTATACCGAAACTCTAGCACTCTATTATGTTTGGAAATACATGTACAAAGTACCGTTGAAAACTTTGTTCCGTCGAGTACGTAATTTACCCTTGGAGTGTGGATACCGTACCATACCGCTAACAAGTGTGTGCTGGTACTCGACCACTGTTTGTTAAACCTCTGCTTGTTGGTCGACTCAATTCAACAATTGGTAGCAAGGTTTTTGTTGTAACAATATGTATAATCGATTTTGTTTTGTTAATACGCGTATAATGCAATTTTATCTTTATGGTTTGGAAATACATTTTATTACAAAGAAGGTATACTTTGAAGGAAAGAACGAGGGTATGATATATTCACTATGCATATACAGCGCTCAAGGTTTAAAGATTCAGTAAAAGCGGCGTGCTGCCTGTAGGACAAGCTCATCCATTTAAATTATGTGTTTAACCTACGCCGTAAAAGTTATAAGATGTTATTTTGTAATATTTTTATTTTATAGTAAATGTTATAACTATTTTGCCCACGTTATGGATTTGGTAGGGTAAGCCGAATTTTTTGGTTTGTATGACATAGTTTGTTTTGGATTTAAGCAAACTAATCTGCGGATAACCCAACTCTAGTTTTATTGTTGTATTATTAAATAATTTCATATTACTAAACTTTAAAATTTCAAATGCGTCGTCACGGATTACTGTCCCTGTGTATGATAAACATTCATTTCCATAATATATTTCATTCGAAATACAAATATGATTGGGGGGCACGTAGTTCTGTGTTAGCGAATCGCAAATTTCTGTAGAGTTGAGCGAGTATAAGAAGACTTCGCCGGGAAATTCAGTGGTTACGTAATGCGGACTCGCTTTTGGGCACCTATGTACGCTGCGTTTTGAATATCAACAAAAACAATATTTATGTTTTGGGGATTTGACTGCCTCTGTGGCGCAGTTATTTACCGCTTGTCTTGTAACACGAAGATCCCAGGTTCGATTCCCGAGCTGTTGTTAAGTAGTTCGAACAGAATTAAGCATTGTCAAATTTCTTCTATTTCTAAATTTCAGTAAATTATTGTGACAAATTTATGAACATTAATGTTTTGAAGAATTTTTTTTATCAGTATCAATGGTAAATATCGGACTCCATTTGTTATGTGAAAGAGCATATTGCACGTATTAGTATTCCGCCCGTCATTGATTGCTGTATTGTTTTATCTTACTGCCCGAAGCCTTGAAAAATTACCACGTTATACATGAGCTAAAATCTATACACACTAAGTGAGAAGAGGCTATGTTAATTTGTTAGGGTTTAAAATATTTTGTGAGACATTTTATTGGCCTTCTAGAATTTTTATGACCCAATTAAGCTCGACGTTAAGGAATCTGAAATATTTCATATCGTGCTTGCGTCAAACGTTATGTTGTACTTTGCTGCTAAAACGTTGTTTGAGCTATATGCAGATGTGTGTGTAAGACATCTACGTGTGTTACTTGGGCAGCAAATTACCTCTTTAATGTTTGATAGCGTTGAGATTGACTCCCTCCGTGGTGCGATGGTTTAGCACTAACTTCGTAACACGGAGGTTCCAGGTTCGATTGAGGTCACATGAGTATTGGCTTTTGGATGGTAGCAGGTTTTTTAAATCCGCTTGGCCAACTACCAATCTCAATGTCAATCAGCCGTTAAAACAGCGTTGCTTTGTTCCGGCAGTCATATGTGAGAGAGCCGACATATTTATTGTGTAAGTCTTCATAAACATACTCATTAAATTTATGAGGTCGTCGATTTCGAAGACATAAATTATCAAACCTTATTGTTGTACTTATAATTACATAATGTATTATATATAGTATATTGAATATTAGTTAGTTGCCGTCACCCGTCCGCTTTTAAAAGCCTGCTTTTAAATTTTCTTGTTTTATATTAAGATTTATCTCCTCTTCAGTATGTGCCAATTTTTTATTCCACAGACGTGAAGTTTTATTGAAATTTGATCTCCCCTTTCTCCATACGCGTAGAGTATCAAATAAACAAATTAAATGGAACAACTGAAAAAACACATCTCTGACTTCTGTCTCTAGGAACAGCGGTTGATATATACCTCAATCAGTCAGTGAATCAGTCAGTAAATTGAACTTGTTACCGATTTCTGTCTCCAGTAGAAATGTCAACATTGAGAATATATGATTGATAATCGTATTATTCTAAAATGACCGAATTTCGAAGGTCACTTTAATATTTATTTGAATCTATTTTGACGACTAGATTTTATTAATAATACATCGTCTATAAAATACATTATTTTTAGGCTTTCAAAAGATTATTAAGATGTTTATTTTTATATTTACATTAAGCCTCAAGATTTATTACGTTAGATATGTTATTTTCTTTCTTGTTATATATCATTATAGGAAACCATAATGCGCACATGGTCCGCAAAGGGAGATTAAAAGATGAAAGACTTAAGATCATCCTTTGTCGACATTTCTCTGAGTGATCTCTATATAGTATTTTTTGATTTTGACAAGCGGCGTATACACTAAGGCACATTTTTTTTAAATAGCGTTTGTTAAAGACTTACCTAAGATCACTAGTAGTAATTAAATGTTTATTTGTGCGGAAAAATAGTCTCATTTTGATCCTTTCTTTTACCGTTATTTAAATTAAAAAAGTTGAATCAAGTTTGTCACCTGTGTGACAAAAACTATAGACTATTTAAAAATATAGTTTTCTTTTCGCAGCAGCCGTTAACGGAAATTGCGTGGTTTTGTTTCGGAATAAAATTGATTCAAAATTGAACGGCGCGTGGCGTTGTTTGTTCACCGCGGCTTTATTGCTTTCTGATACGATACACGGCGGGATTACAGTGGAATTTGTATTGCGCTGGGTTCATTAACATTATTTGTTTGCGAGCAATCAATTCTTTTTGTCGTGGGATAAATTAAAAAAGTGTTTTTGTTTCTTTAACATATATTTTTGAATGATCTCCACTGGGTTTAAATGGGCGTAGAAATCTATTTGTTATGAATATAATAATTTCAATAAATAAAAAAATTATGAAACATTGTTCTCATTAATTAGGAAGTCAGTTAAATAAAAATTTTAACTGTAATTTATTAGTGCAAAGTTAGCATCATAAGCAAACGCTGCTATACGCCGATTTAAATTGTATATAAACTTGAAGCTCCTTGTTACATAGCTTCCTAGAATGTATTCAGTCGTGAAGTTTCAAAATGGTTCAAGTAGAGGTTGTGTTAGTACTTAAGAAACTTCCAGCTTCGGTTATGCCACAAGTACGATATGTGATGTAAAATGTTTCTTCCGCTACATAATATATTTTATTAAATGATAATAAACATAATATGATCGACTTTGAGATGTACTGCTATATATCGTCATAGTTTTCCGCTTATTAGAGTAGATATCATTATAACCTTTTGTAGAAGTGATCCGTAATTTACCACTAAAGCAATATAAATTGTTTCTGTTATTGTAAATTAAAGTTATTTTGCGCATCGTCATAACGAATGTTATTTAATTCCCTAATGTAGGCAAAATCTAATTTGAGAAAAAATTGATTTGGTCGGTAAAATTTTATTTTTATCCTTTTTTGAAAACATCGTCGGCTGTGCAACGCATATCTTCTGAAGATCAAGTGCCCCCGAGGCTCTGTAGTAGTGGATTCCCAGATGCTGGTAGGATTTTTCAATCCTGCCTGGTAGCCGTAGCTACCACTCTTAATATCAACCTGTTACCATTACGGCATTTCTGTGTTCCAGCAGCCATACATATGAGAACCAGAAGTATTCTGGGCGACTTAGCTTTACCATCTATGGCCTTATTGTCATTTTACATCAGGTGAAATCGATGTCTTGTAATTATTAGCCATAAATATTAGTAAATATTTTTTTTTGTGTTTTAATGAACTATTTTTAACTACACAACATTTCACAATAATCCTTATAGAAAATGGAGATATAGTCTACCATGGTAAACAGCATTAGACTGAAAGTGGGCTATTCACCCTTGTCTTAAGGACCCCGACTTCATGTCTTAACGGAAACACTGACGCCGGTTGTCTATTCTAATCCTTCGCTGTACGCATTACAAAGGATAAAGCACTATTTTTATTGCGTTCTCTACTATTACATGTACATTATTGTGTAACGATATTTTTTGTTCATTAAAATGTTCACGTGAAAATTATTTAGCCAGTTCGCATTTTCGTTGAGTATATTATATTTATAACAATACATTATTCACATAGCGCACGGTTAAAGTTTTTAAAAGTTTAAGACGCATTCAGAACTCGCTTTATGATGTAGCGAATAGACTTTTGCGGTACGCTTTCATATCAAAGTTTGTGACTAACCTGAATAGTTTATAAGAGCACAAGTTCACTGTACACGTATTGAGCGTTGCCTCTTTTCTACTTTATAAAAATCGTACCGTAAATTATGAAAGCGGGATAAATTAAATTTGTTAGTTTTTTTTTGAAACACCGAGTGGTTATTGTAATAATAATAGTAATTAACCTTTTGCGGCGGGAGTCCTTCAATGAGAAATTGATTAGATCTGAAAAAGTGGTGTTACAGAGTGGATAAAATACAAAACACGAATGATTGAAATTTCTAACCGCATTGTCTATTATTATAATGTAATAAATTAGTTGTGTTTCGCAGCTTTTAACTGAGTTGAACTGTAATGTCAGTTCGTATCCGCAACGGTGAAAAAATTTTGACGGTTGTATGGCGTCATTAATCCCGCAAGTGGTTAACAAGTGATGTTAAGTGTCATGACATAATATCGCACCCTCCGTATGACACCGCCACCCCCGCAGAATTAAAAAAAAAGGCTAAATAATGTGATAATTGTAATTTTTTTTAAAAATTTCGGGGACATTATTTTTTCAATAGAAGATGTTGAGGATGTGGTTATAATGTTTTCATCTTATGTAAATCCAAACGTATCATATTTTTTTTACAATATTGCTTCGTTAGACAAATTGCATTTTTGCATAAGTGCCAGTGTTGCATCGGCCGTGCGATATGTTTTAAGGAAACCTTCATTATCGTATACCTAAAGAATTTTTATTTGGCGAAGGTAAGATGAAAAACATATTCAAGGAAATACTAAACGGCTTTACTGAGTTATCAAATCTAAATATGGGGACGGTAGAGATCGTATCAATTGCCGTATAAGTGCGGCAAGGGCTGTAACCATTTGAATATGTGTGGAAACACCTTTTAGGTGTTTACACCTGCCCGCCGTATCCATCTCGAACGCGGCACAAGTTGCAAATGAATATGCAATACGCAGCAGTTTGATACCGCCTGTGACCTGAAATCATTCTTCCACGACACGTCGCTACCGTTATTTGTAATATAAACGAACACTGTTATATGTTACATACTTATAGAATTGCAATGCCGCTGCGGCGGAGTCGTTTACTGCATGCCTTGAGACACCGAAGTCCTGGTTTCTATTCCTAAACCACATGAGTAATGAGAGTTTGGATCATGGTAGGGTTTTCACAAATCTTATCTACCACCCTCGATATGGCTCTGCTGCCATAACAGCTCTGGTGTGTTCTGGCAAACATACATGTGAAGTAAAATTTATTGATTCAGGCATTACTTTGAGGAAATGCATGACTAAATAAAACAAAATTGAATTTAATGCTCGGCGTCAAACATCTCATTAGGTACCCAGTACTGTTTCAAGGTTTTAACAGGTATAAAGTAACCTGAGACTAGTGACTAGATGATGTTTAAAATAATTAGAATAAATTTTAACCATCATCTAGTCACTAGTCTTACTTTCGTTACTTATAGATAATAACTATGCATAATACAACCCAGTAACAGTACTACTATATATATATATATATATAT
>DWQX01006069.1:0-11921 GCA_018245475.1 Pharmacophagus antenor | reverse complement strand
AAAAAAAACTATGTAGACTAAATGGTGGTAGGATTTTTTCAAACCTGGTTGGTTAGCTCAGAACCAACCTGCTGTCATAACATCGTTTCTGCATTGCATTTCATTTCAATATTTTTGACCTCGGCCTCTTACGGCCTCATTGCCACATAATATATGTAAAATTAAGATTAAGCCATTGTTTATGGTAAAAAAGGTAAATTTCTCGTATTATACCTCATGTAGGTATTATAGTATTTAACATATTATCGTTTCATTACTGTTAATATCGTACATTTAGACTTATATAGTAATTTCAGTTATCATCACCGTATTATTAACACCCTATGTCTTTGTTTCGGTAGGCTTTAACAATATTTATTGCGTAAAATATTTCTTTGTTATCATTTGTTCTAATTTATTTTGGTCTTTTAGTTTATGGGGTATACGTGAGATGTTTACACAGACCGACAGCATCATACCTTGTGTTGTCTACGAGAACGCAAGGAAATAGTTTATGAGAATGATAATTAGAAACACACCACTAAAAGGGTATTTTGTTAAATATATAATTATTGTATAGTTAATATATTGTTAGCAATATCGTTATAAACGCCCCCGAAGGTTCTTTTTTAATGTTCTGTACTGAAAGGATGACAAACGGAAAAGTTACTAGTAAAACTTTTTCGACTCCATATCACGTAAATATTTATAAGGTATGCAGAAGCAAATGCAGTCTCCCTCGCGACCACAGCCATTGCAACCCGCGCCAAAACGTCGAAGGATATTAGGTATCGTATATATTATATATAGTATATAATATAAAGATCGCGGAAGTTTAAAAACGAAACCCTATTACTAACCCGTAATTTTAAGATACATGGTAAAACAACTATACAAACAGCCAAGTAAGGATTTATACCATTTTAAGTAGCCCTAGACGGTCTTTACAGTTAGAGGACGTGAATGAACTTAGGCCATTATCATTTCTGAATAATTATTTTCAACAATTGACTAAGTTTATGTCTACCTGTGGGTAATAATAGATTACCTTACCTGGCAAGAAAAATATCCCAGTTTGAATATGCCATTACTGAAGATCTTCGCCGAGTATAAAGATTTTCTCTCAAGGCTCATCGCTAGCTAAAGCTTAGCCATTACTTCTAGAAACTTTTGATTAAAATGCAATCAAGCGTATAAATCCACTTTCATTGCAATTCAGCTGAGAACCGCTGTTAGTGTAAAGTAATATATGTAGTGATACAAAAATACTTGTATGTTGTAACTTACGTATATATATGTATAGACTTTTGAGAATAAAAATTTATGTAATATCTTACTTTGTAAATAAAACAAAAAAAAAAATACTTGGTAAATACAAGTAATTTTCGTGATATTTTTGTACACAGACAATAGGAAATAGGGTCTTAATTTGACCCGTATCGTCGTTTATTGCTCCTTTTTAGGGTTCCGTACTCTAAAGGTAATTTACGGAACCCTATTGTTAAGCCGCCGCCGTCCATCGGTCTGTTCGTCTGTCAGCGACCATTATTTCATGAATTTTATAGGAAAGTAGTAAATAAAGTAAGTATGACAGAAAGTTAAAATTTTCAGATTTATATTCCTTTTGCCGCTATAGTAAGGAATATTAAAAGTAATATTTAAAAGAAACGTAAGTTTTTATGCGTCTTGCACTTATTCATTTACGATGCGTTATTCAGTGTACAAATAACTTTTAGTGACAGGTCCGTTTATTGTGTGAAAGAGTATATCTCGAAGTAGATGTCGTCATAATTAAAAAAAATATATAAAGGCAAAACAGAAGACATTGATTTTGTCCTACTCAGAATTTTAGGTTCAAATTTCATATTCATTCAGTGACATGTATTAGTTTTCGACAATCTACCGCCAGTATGGTGGTCTTCCAGCAGTTAAACCATGAGCGCGAGTGTTCTAGGAAGCACACATGATAATTATATAAGCATATAGTAACTTCACATATTAACCCTTTTGCGGTCGGACGGAGCAGCAACACGAAGCGTTTTTGCGCAAATATTACGAGTGTATTACGTGTAGCATAAAATGAAATTGCACTCAGATTAATATATGAAAAGGGTAATATTATAATAAAGAGTATTCATTTAAATTTTTAACAATATTATTTTAACAAATCAATAACGGCCTTCCCTCAAATGAAGTTACGTGATCTAGACTAGACATAGATTGTCTATGTCTAGTCCATTTTTTTTGCTGCGCTTAACACAGGGGGTAGTGAATGTCGCCGCAGGAGTTCAATAGGTTAGCTATATATAAATAGAAAAGAAGCATTAGCCTATCGTCAATATAAAAATTCTTCTTCCAAGCTTTTCAAGTGTACCTACATTAACATATATCTCGATAAAATGTCGCCGCTGGAGTTTGATACTTCAACTATATATATAAATAGAGAAGAAGTATTAGCCTATTGTCAATATAAAACGCTTCTTCTAAGCTTTTTAATTGTAGCTATATTTACATATACCTCGATTATGAACACACGAAGAACTACATGTATATGAATATGATGTTAGAAGTGTTTAAGAATACATACATAAACTGCAGTTAAATTAAAAAGAAACTGTGTTGTGCTTTAATAATGTTAAACATAAAAAACGATTAGACGCTTCTTACAGGCTCACAATTTCGGTAGGCTTTTTTTCTTATTTAATAAATATCAGATTTCAATATTTTGTCATGCCTCATCAATATTCAATTTTTAATAACGTTTTACTTTAGAATAAAAAGCAGCAATCAACTTCTCCCGCGATTCAATTAAAACTTGCCCGTGATGAAGCTATCGTTCTGAAATTATAAATTATTCTTAGTTATTTAAAATTCACTATCGTAAATCATGTGGTTAATTTTTTCGTCATAGAATATATTTATAAAATGGAATATTTCACAATTCACTTTAGAGAAATTTTTGTTGTCATTGTTTTCTTTAAAGACTAATCTTTTTTTTTTGTGGTAGCGTTTGAGGAAAGATGTTACATTTTATGTTGTATTCAAGATTATATTGTACAAAACAATTAGGCTCAAAAGAAATAATAATCACAGAGAAAAAAAAGTAATTCATGAATAAATAAAAAAAAATATGAAGACAAATTCACACAAGGAAAATTTTGAAGCTCGCAAATGACACTAATAAAATTATGTTACAATTAAAAAAAAAAAGTATGACATCATAATTTCGTTTTGGTTCACGGTACGATTATAAATTTTCATGTTAATTACTCCAGTTTCCTCTCAGTACTGTATGCAATTAAAAGTTTCACCAAGCTCAATATATTGAGCAACATCCAAGTTATTACCGGACGAGAGTCAGCTCGGCTTACCGTAGTCGAGTCATATATACGGGTAGCTCTTAAACAACGTCGTTTCATAAATTATTCGATATTCTCCTCCAGAGATAATTGTTTTCATTGAAACAAATAGATGACAGAGGTAAGGTAACACGACGAATTTGTTTGTGTTTTCATATAACATCGAATGTGTCGTTAGTTAGCTAGCAACACTGACAAAATCACATGTTAAATTCAATATACTATAAAGTTTTTTTTTTATCTGCAATAAACAAACACCTGACCTGATCTCAATTTCAGATTACGTTAAGTTACAATGGAACCTATTATGGTAAGATTGATTGACATTAAAGGTGATATTTAGTTAAGCAACTTCAAAATCTTCCCAAAGACTAAACTCATTTGGCCTATATTTATCTACGGAATCGAACCGGTGACCTCCGTATTAGCAAACGGTAAACCTTTACGATCGTCTTAACAAAGGCGTCTCGAGGAACGCGAAAATTATGCACGTTTATTTGATTTCATTGTTAACTGAATAATACCTCACACTAACATATTATGATATGGAAAACTAATGTTTCGGCTTATTATTACTACGTGTATGATAAGTAAATTATCCCAAACGTGAGCTTATGAAATACCGCAACGTTCAGAAGTTGTTGTTAAATCCTAAAGCGTGTAGCAATTAAGTTTTGGCGTGGATCCCGCAATCAGGTAACGAGACCGTAAACCGTTTAGTTGGATTTACGAGGTGACAGCAAAGTTACACAGCGTAACACTTTATTGCGGAAATACGGTACGTACTGGTTGTGCATGTCTTTATTTGTGTGGTGTAGTGTATAAAACAGTGCTTTTCTTTTGAGTGTCAGATGGAAAAATCTTCGAGAGGTAATCTGTAATCCTTAAGGGGGTGGAGTGAGTCAGGTTAATATGGAATTTTTACCCACTAAAACCTCTCGTAGTTCTCAGCGTTTGAGAATGTCGCGACATTTCCATTAATATCTTGTTTGATTACCTAATAACCTCCAATGTAACTGTCCTGTTTGTACGCCGCTGAAGCTAGTGCGTTTACTAAGTTATGCCACGAGCGCAATATGTGGCTTTTGAATATCAAAAATAGATCTCTTTGGTGTCCTATCCTATATAAAACACACACACACATATAGATATATATCTTTTCATCTTCAAGTATTATGTGACGGTTGTTTATCAAGATTGCGTTAATATTTGACCTCAACTTTACAGGACGTACACAGTGAAGTTTGCTCGCCCACACTATTCTATCTATGTATAACTATTTGTAAAATATAAATGCATGTGTGTAAAAACAATAAAGTAGAATCGATTAATACTTTCGGATACTAACAAAAGGAACGTATAACTTTTATTTCACTCCGCCGGTTCATCTACACAGCAAAGTTATGTTAAGCGACATTGAGGCGCGAAATAATGAAGCGTGTTAGCCTGGAATATTCTGGATGTCTCATATAAAAAAGCCGGGACACAGCAAATTGAGGGTGGTAGCTAGCTAGCTAGTCAGACGAGTTAAAATAAATAAATCACGGTTAAAATTCCACCATTCAAGTTGCTTAAAAATTGAATCGGGAAATGAAATATATAAATAGGATTATCTGAGTAAAGAAATAAATGGAATGTATTTTCTGCTGAGTTTATTCAAAACAGCTTTAGATTTCTTTGCCAAAGGAATGTGAAAGGATTTCTATAATACCAAACGCTATTATTTGAAAATTGACAAAACTGGACAGAGAAACTGATTCCCATTATGTAGTCAAAGAAACATATATATATATATATATATGTATATACATATATATTTACCAATAAGTTCATTCAATGATTATAATTTTATATTGGGTTTGTCAAAATTATTGTCATTATTCCTGTATAAATAAAACGTTTGTTAAATCGAATTGGGATTTCTTAAGTTTATTTTTCATCGACTATTTAAATGAGAATAAGTAATTATAACTTAATAAGACAAAATCAAACTTCAACAGAAATAATAGGCTAAAAATTGAGAATATCCTTATTTTCCGCTCTTAAGATATAATTTTTATTGTACCATGGTTTACTATTATATTCTTTTTATTTTGTATAATTTAAAAATACAGTTTGTTAATAAACTTCCTCTGAAAGCCGATATACTAAGCATATTGCTTAGTATATCGGCTAACTTATAATGATTTTCTTTTTCTTTCTAAACCTTGTCCCATTTTCTTGAGAACGGTCTTTCTTATTTTTCTCCATTGCACTAATAATATCAGATAATAATTAAAAAAATATATACGTATAAAAATCTGACAACCTCCTTCTTGTAGTCTGATATTTATAATTTGAAGCTAATTTTACCACGAAATTACACAAACCACTGCGTCAAAAGGCGATCTATTCAATTAGTGTAGGTTTATTTTGATCCTCGACCGACCCTCAATACACGATAAAGGGAATTGCTTACCTTCCTGATCTCAGTGTTTCCCTCTATCGCAATAAACTAAAATATCACACACATCTATACTGAAGCCCGCAGCTTAGCAATTGATTTATTAATGTGTAGACATCATCCTTTTCACTAAAAATGACCCTTTTATAGATCATTTATACATTACTTTATAAGCTTTTCACAATTATGTAGGCACAAAGGATATTTGAAATGTTAAAAGTTAATTTTTTTAATTTCTGTAACAGAAACTTGTACCTATATAAAGGTTTCTTTATTATAAACAGGGTAATACTTGACATTAAGTGACATTAATGTCGTAGATAATATACCACCAACAGGACTCAACTGTGTACGAGCATGTGGCCTCGAAATCCAACTAGGGACCTCCACCTTAAAAAACAAGGGATAAACCACTACGTCATGGCGGCAGTATTATAAAAAGTTGGTGAAATATAAATTACTGAATTATATTTTGTAAAGAATAGCTAAGGGTAATAACAATCGACTTCCCTATTAAACTGATGAAAGTCAATTAAAAAAAGTCCAGCCGTTTTGCAGCTGCGAAGCATAAGGTCACCAAACATTAGCTTCATGTATATGGAAAGAGAATTATCGTAATTGCTACGTTTAATGGGAGGTTCGAGATTGAACTGTCAGTCACTACGGATAAGAAACGTAGGTTTCCATTATTAAAATTTTACTTGGGTATGTATAAAATAAAAGTCTCTGATGCAGACATATAAGGTGACCCAACCAGCCAAACCAGGAAGAGGGTTGGCCAAAGGAGAAATAGAATACATATGGGCATACTATTTAGTATCTGATTATCTTTCTTTCTTTTATCTTTTTAATTTATACCTTAACTCTCTCACAGATAAATTAATTAACAGAATCAAATTACTATGTTATTTTAAATATTTCCTTTATATTAAAAAATAAAATAACGTCCCAACATAACGTTTATCGAACACATTACCAATCTCCATATAGGTTGTTATTTTGATTTACGGCAGCTGAACTAGACAATAAATTGCGCTATGTAGTGATATTTCGCTTTGAAAAGCTAAATTTTAAACCACTGCCGGATATTGTACGCACAAACTGGATTTATCGCAGACTGTGCATTATTTAACGCAATGGAATGGTTCTTGTCTATTTCGCGATTCGGTTTGATAATTAGAATTGCTGATGAATGATTTATTATAATGATAAAGAGAGTTTTAATATCTAATATTCTATAATCACATCTGACCTTTTAACTATAGAATTTTTATGCCATGTCGTGATGCGTAACAGACGGTCTATTTAGAAAGAGAACTTTTCTTTATTTGAAAACTGTGATAATCTGTATTTGAAATAAATTGGATGCTTCATTTAAATTAAATGTAGTTACTGATAATATGTTTGAGAGTACACCATTTATAATATATTTCTTTTAATCTGTCTAAATAACGGGCTGTGAATAATTAGAAGTGGCATTGGGATTCAAAGGATTATTAAATACTTTTTCTTGAATAAAAGCAATTTATAACCAAACATCTGTGTTTTTTTAGTCTGGATAATGAAACAATATTTTGTAACAATGAAGTTTGTTCGATTTAAAAAAAAAATGTTGCAACTTGTTTTATTTTCAGATAGCCATAAACTTGAAAAAACTTTATTAACATGGAAAAAAACGAAAACTTTCATTTGATGAGAATAACAAGGTGGATATTTTTTGATGTAACAAATTAATACTTGGAATAAGAGGGCTTCAACAGGCCGCGCTCACTGGCTTTTAATGCTATTCAAAAGGATGAACTGCAGTAAAGAGGCGCAATCTCCACTTTGAAGGTGCTAATTTAACTTTTAAATAACATGAAAAAAAGAATATGGTATAAGCATGATATAACAATTATTTCCTATTTTTTCATCCCTCATACTGTTTAGTCGAATTTGAGTGGGGAAGGGGTGTAAAAATCCAGAAATATGTATTCTATTACATTTTATTTCCTTTAAGTTTATTTTATTGCACTTATTCACAAGGTGAATTTTGTAAAGAAATGCAATAGCATATTTTGATAGTTACTTACTATATTTGCATCTTTCACGATAACATGTAACTTAGTTCCCTATGGAATAATGAGCACATGGGATTTGTACATTTTCGTATCCACATCCACTATCAATCAATTTACTTAACAAATGATAATTAATTACAAACTATCGATACTGTAAATGGGCCATGTAATATGAAAATAGAGGGTTCCCATAAATGCCGTGTTGTGTGTTATATGAATCCCAAGCCAGTATAAAAAAGAAGTATGGAAGAGTTTAATATATCCATTTCGACATGGCCATGAGCCGTACCATCTCTACTTCATGTTGAACTCTAGCCCCTTCAAGCCTTTCAAGCGTCGCCCGCGCAATGCTTTAACCCGACCCGAAGCAGAGGCCGGGCCAGACACATCCAACACTCAAATGTCCCTACTACGCCTACGACACCATACACCCACACACCACACTCATCGCGCACCGCATTTGCCGCTCAGCGAGAAGCCATAGAGGCTCGCACACCGCATATTCTAAATACACTCCGATTTCCGAGGAGATTCTCACCGCCCGTGGACCGCGACACAAATGGACGATAGTCGATCACGGGGTGCACGCACATCTCTGCCAATCACATAGAATGGCTCACTAAGAACCATCACTCTTCTGCTATACTACCTCGTAGCCATCTCAGCCAGTCCCTTTAGCCTCTTTTTCATATCTCACAAATCACCGGATTCGTGAGCCCTGAAACCGATGAAGCTGTAAAAGTTGTCAAAAAGACTTTTGCAATTTTGTATTTCTAGAACGAAACAATGTTATATGATTCCATGTTGTAGGAAAACAACCTATATAACTAAGAGTTCAATGACCTTTGAAAGATTATCGTATTTCAATCGATTAACTTTTCACGGTTCAATGATTCTTCACCTCAAATAGTGAACTAAATAGCTGCATGGAAACATAAAAGCCGTGCTTTACATTTGTAATGCATTAAAAATGTGAAAAAGTAATTTCTTGTCAATTTAAATCGCTTCAGTTATGTGTTTTAAACCCTGTTAATAAAGACACAAGGTACATTTTAACTACAACTTTGTGTAACAAAAATTTATTTCTTATACTTCTAAGCAAAATACATGTTGAAATAATAAACATGAAGTATTTACTCTTTTGACTGACTAGTTGGTGTAATGGTAGTAATACTGCCTCTTACACCTAGGGTCGCGGGATCGATACCCGCCAGGACAAACATTTTTGTGATGAGCATTTGTCTGTTCTGCGTCTGGTTGTTTATCTATACATAAGTATTTATTTTAAAATATCTACGTACGTATATCGGTCTCTGATAACCCATACTACAGGTGTTTGGCTACCTATCTTAGGATCAGAGTACTATGTGTGAAATATCCCTGATATTCATTTATTTAGTAGATATTAAATGCCGAGCAGAGAAGTTAGTGTAAGTCTATTAAAAACTGCAGTAAATGCAAAACTATTACCCGTCAATAAAGGTTCCATTAAATTCTCTATTTTCGTTATTAGTACATCTCCTCAATATGTATCGAAATTATTGTTATTCATCTCGTAATTCTCTTAATTATACCTATATGTAAAGGAATTTACCACTAGATTTACCGCAACCGTCATTTTTACGGACCAAACCTAAACAAAAAATTTCGTAACAAATATGCGTTTGACTTTTTTATTTTTTTATACTGCCTCTGGCAGCATTGTTCTATACATTTTATTGCAAAATAGGAAAAATAACAATAAAATAATGCACAAAATTACTACAGACTCGAAAAGAAAACCATAAAAATGTGTCGGTAAATCTAGTGTTAAGTACTAAATCTTACTCTAGACCAGCGAACAGATTGAACTTTGAGACATTGCTCAAAAAAAACCTTTGTTTTTTATAGCGTATGTAATTGTGATAAATGTTTATCGATTGAAAATAAATTTATCTAATTACAAGTATTAAAAAAAAGGTTATCAAAAATGTACAATTTATTTTATAAAAAGTTCATAGTACGGATTGACACGTTTCATTTGCTACCGACAAAGTTCATACGGTTTTAATTGTGTTACCACTTCACAATAAAATCAAATATATGTTTGTGTTTGGTCGACAGTTTTTTTTTTAATAAATAAATCATTTGCAGACGGAGTAATTTTAATTTTTTTAAACAAATTACAATATCATTATCAGTCATTTACTCTTGAAAACAAGAAGTATTCTGGGCGAATACGCTTCAACATCTAATGCCTCATTGTAACCTAACATCACGTGAAATCCAGGCCAAGTGCTAGCCTCCAACCAATTTTAAAAACGTAATTTACTCATTGGTGATCATAAAATGGCTACAATTCAGTTCCTAATATATTGCAACATGTGGTCGTGAAACTAAGGAATTACGCTAAGAAAATTTAGAAAACCCACTTAAAACACTTTATAAACCTGTTCTGACATGTAATTGAAGATTTTGCCTCTCGTTTGTTTATAATTCTATAAAATAATATAAATATTATCATTGTGTGAATTAATACAAGCAGCTATCATATGACTTGTATTAATAGTCTTTCCTATAGACATCTTCCTAAAGGCCTATTTATTGCATAAAACTCTTCGTAAGACCTATGCATGAAGATCTTTGTAATGGGTAGGAAAAGATTTTTTCTACATTTTTACGACAAGTATAACAATGAATGGTTTAAAAAAATTCTTAATTAAATACCTTGATTGATATGGAAAAAATTGGTCACGAATGGAATCTTTTTCATACTAAATTTTAACTAAATACGACATACCATTGAAAAGTCTGTTCGGAACAAAAATACTTCAATGCCACCTGATTACTCACAAATGTACTTTTTCTCTTAATTTTTGACCGCCTCCGTGAACCAATTTTGGTTACTTTTAATTGTATGACATAATCGATATGACGTAACGTGTTCACTTACTCATGTAATGGAATTTGTATGAGTTTTTGTAAATTACCTATAACTATGAGAGCGTCTCTAACACCTGTTCATGCATTATACAGCCTACAGATAAATTCGTCATGTTTGCAAGAAACTGAAAAAGAAGGTTCGGGTATTTGCTTGAAAAATGAGGCCGAACCTCAGGAATAACGGGTGGCCATTGTTAAAGACGCATCTATCAAAGTTTTTCGGGTGCCACGTCTTCGAAGGTGTACGAAGTGAACCTTTTGTAGGTATATTCCATTCACAAAACGCGATGAGTATTAAAACACATTTGCGTAATAGAAGAGATGTGAGAGTAAACAAGATAATACTCGTATACGTAACTGTAGTCGAAACATATTATTTCTCGGACATCAACGTAAATCCTGGACATCGTTTTGACGGTAAAGCATCCGATAAAAAATTGTGCCAGATTAATATGTATAAGACTTTTTTTATTATTTCTCGCAACATTGTTTTATAATTAACAGGAAATATAAGAATACAATAGTGTACAAAATTCCCACAGAGTAGAAAAAAGAAACTGAATAAATATCCGTAAAACTAGTGTTAAAACAAAAAGCATTTCTATACATTGAATGTCGTAGGATGCCTTATATTAAAATTGTGCGTTATTAATTTTATTGTAATGTTAAAAATTAGAATAGCCTATTAATTTCAACAAATATATCATAATAATTTATATAACAACGTAACAAAGAGTTGCGTATATTAAAAGGTAGCATGTAAAATGCACGCCTAAACAAACTTGCTTAGAAATGAGGGTTAATTCATTCGTCCACTTAATTAACTCCATGTAACCCCATGTCCACATTTCATTACCACATAAATGGCTGAGTATAACCGCTTTAATATTATGTTTAATTTAAAAATAATTTCATTAATGTTTGGCCGTGAGATACAATCAATTTAAAACCTTAATTCTGTATTCATGGTCACCGTAAATCTAAAACGCTGAACTAATTTTGATAATTTTTTTTTGTTTGACATTTTTATATCGACTGCGAGTATTCGTAGCTATTTAAATATAATAACATTATAATCACCTCTTCCAAACTTTTACGTTTTAATAATAACATTACATCGTTGTTTAAACATATTTCAAAAACACAAAACAATTTCCT
>DWQX01006068.1:0-11923 GCA_018245475.1 Pharmacophagus antenor | reverse complement strand
TTACACGAGTTCTCACATAAATGGATAACAACGGACTTGCTAAAGGAACTATTTCTGTAGCACCCAGTGTTATTTATATGTCGGTTAAGAAAATAACCAATTTCCCTAGGTCACATTAATAAGTACCCCATAATCGCAATTGTTGTTATGTTTAAATATTAAGGCATGTGGTAAGCGGTTGACGTTATACTGCAGAGGTCTTTGTAGCGAAAGGGTTCAACGACCGGGTGGTATTATAATTCGACTCGATTGTAAATTTATATCTAAAAAAAAATGGAAGAATCTTAGACGCGTCTAGTACATAGTCGTACGCTACGGGATTTGGAATCTGAGCAATGTCGCGAGACGCCGGTGTACGCGCGCGTCGGCGGCCTAGCGCGGCGGGGAGGCGGCCGCAATGCGTTGCCGAAGCCGCGCGAACTTGCCGTGCACGGCGCGCAGCTGGGTGCGCAGCCGCGAGGACAGCTCCCGCTGCAGCGCCTGCACCTCCATCAGCTCGCGGCGCAGCTGCTGGTAGTCCGAGCGCACCTACGTCGATGTACGACCACGTCAATATTTAAAATAGCCGGCAAACATAACGAACGTTTTTGGTTTTACGTTCGAACTTTTTTTTGTTCTTCAATAATACTCGACGATGTATAGATTATTGCACTATTCCTATAAAAATTACATAGATAAAAAATTAGATAATTTGTTGTTTTACTTCACATAAATAAAAAAGAAAAGTAAATGTAGGACTATATTAAAAACAGTGTCTGTCAATTTTTATAGAAAACTTCTTCTGTAATGATCAAAATGCACGACGTGGAGACCAAAACAACATTACGTCTTAAAACTTACTGATCGCCGGGATAAGTCCGACGGTGTACGCTGTAACGATTGTAAGAGTATTTATGAAAATCCAATTAAAAAAAAAAGCTCGTTGGAAATGAAATTCGTTTTGATACCTTTTTTTAATTCTACTTCATATAATCAGATAAAATTTAACTAGTAAAAGTTTATTCCTACAAAAATAAGCGCATATTCCATTAATTTTATTTTTTTCATAATCTTTAAGGCACAATTATTTGCTACAAAGAAACGAAACTTGATGGTTAATTGGATTTGCTGCTACTCTTCCTAGGAGTCAGTAAAGATAAATACATCAATGTATATAATCGATTAAAATATAACCAGTCATTGAACTGTTTTCCGCCACATTTACTTCATGCAATAATTCATACATCATCCGGTTTGGTTCGATCTCATACGTTAAATATTAAATAGTTGACGCTTAGCAAAACGTTCAGAAACGGTGAACAAGACCAAGCTAACTGCCCCTAGCTATTTAGACTCGGATAATGGTATGAGTATGGTTTTACCCATTTGAAGTATATCATGAGAGGTCATTCAAAAAAAGTAGGTCAAACATAAACATTAGGAAGCGACGGTTTTTTTTTTGTGTCCGATGCGACGCGGCGCGAAATGAAAATGGCTGTTTTTCTTTTAAATACGCATTGTCTATTAAAAATAATGTTATGCAGTTTTTTTTTTCTTTAACGTGATACACAAATATGAAAGCAATTTTCATTATGAAATGTTTAGCAGCTGGATCATGTTCGACAACGATGAATAAGCGTTGAAAATTTCGTTGAAAAAAAAATTCTAGACATTTTTTTTTTAATATTTAATGACGTCATATTTCAAAAAAGCTTAACGGAAGTCTTTATAATTTTTTTTAATTATGAGTTTAACAGCATCAGATTTCTACACACAGCCACTGTTCTAAAATAAAATATAGAGTATTTACTTTAAAAAAAAAAATGTTTGCTATAAAATATACTAATGATCCAGCTGATACACAATAGACACAAGAAGTACAAAATAAGGACATCAAATATAACACCAAAAGATCGTTTAACTTTGAATTTAACACATGGTCGGCCCTGCAACAAATATTTCGGAAGCCTTACAAATGAAGCATGTTGAAATGTTTGCCCTGTTCAGAAGGATTTCAGAGAAGTGTTGGCTTAAAATTTCGTACCACATTTAAGCCAGTTTGTCTACTTTAATAAGCATGACAGCTGCAACTTGA
Source organism: Pharmacophagus antenor (assembly GCA_018245475.1). Lineage (NCBI taxonomy): Eukaryota > Metazoa > Arthropoda > Insecta > Lepidoptera > Papilionidae > Pharmacophagus > Pharmacophagus antenor. The sequence continues at coordinate 9,849 of DWQX01006068.1, read as the reverse complement.
GGCTTTTCATTTTACAATATCCATTACACTGGCAACACTCAAAACGTCCACATTAAAAATATGTAATTATTTAACCCTTTTCGGACATGAGGTGAGTCTTGGTAACGATTCTTGCTATGTAGGACGAATAGCAAAAGAAGACATTTTTGTCTGGGTGTTATCTAGATTTAAAATTATATATACTTTCAAAATGTAACATATTTATAAGGTAACATTATTATATCATCTATTTTAAGAATATTTTACTGTCTGATGTAAGTCATTCAACACATACACAAAAATCACCTCATCAAGGACCTGATCGAAAAGGGATTGTCCGCAAAGTGTTAGGCTATACTTGAAATAAAAAATCACAAGTTGCGAGCAACATGACATTGGTACATTAATATTTCTCTGACCTTTCTTCAACCCTATTATGCAAGGGGCTGAAAAATAAACACAGACATTTTAGAAATTCATTAATGAAAAACTGGTTTTTCTTTAATACAAAATTAATGAAGATAGCAGACACTTGTTTCTTTAAAAGCTAACACAATTGGTGTCATTAAATTGTATAAGAATTTAATAAATAAAGTAAAATAAATTAAATTTCATACAAACTTGTGTTATATATATAATTTTTTTTAATGTATATAATTTTGAAATAATTATATTTTAATGAACTCAACTCAATGAATATTATTTTATTACATTAGGAAGGTTAAAACATGTTAAATATATAAAAACAATCAATTATTAAAGAAAAAAGTTAAACATGTCTTTTTATCTGAACACTATTCCACCCACCTGATGGTAAGTGGAAAAATAATTTGAGATGGTAAATAGCACTTGTATAAAAATGTCTCTTACAATAACAATAAGAAATTTTATTGTAATGAATTTTCATGTTATAATAGCAAAATGTATGAAACTTTTAACAACATGAAGATAGATAATCTTTATAAAAATTAATATTTTTACCATTGTATTGTAAAAAAAATAAACTAATGTTGCTTATATTATTCAAATGATAATAACTTGAAATTTTTGAAGTTTGTCAGAATCTATTTAATATTAATATTGTTAATGTTATAGTGAAAAGTTAAGTTATATTTATACATGAAATATCACTTATCATATAATATGAAATACAATGTGTAAAGGTGTGTTGTATAGTGTTCATTCTATGTAGGTGTTAAAACAAATTGAATGCTCTTTACCTCTGAAACAGATTTGAGCAAATTCATGACACAGACTTCCTGGCTGTCCACAGGTTCAGCCAGCTGTTTCTCCATGTTGTCCATCTTCCACTCCATCAGGTCTAGTTGCTGATCAGTAAATTTGACCTGTGTGAATGCTTGCTTATTTTAGTATAATTTTCATTCTATTTGAAAGTGTACATACGAGCAAGTACTATAAATGCAATTGATCAAGATATGGCAAAACGACATATATCATTGCTCCATTTTAATTTATTATGCTATTTACATTTTTACTAATAAGGCATTATATCTTAAACAACTTAATATAAATTAAATTATCTCATTGCAATGTACTTAGGTCATGGCATATCTAACTTTTCTTCTAAAAATAGAATATAGTTTAGAAAATTACATGTAACGTAAATGTAACGATCTCATTTCATTGCCAGAACATAACTTTCCTAACTGAAATTAGCCAATTGTACACCGTGGACATTAATGGTATATAATTATTGTGTAGTAATATTAATTCAGGGTGTATACATTAGCCGCAGTGCACGTTTTTGTTCAAGAATAATTATTTATATAAAGGAGGCGGCTCATTGACCTACTTAAGAACCCGCTAGCTCTGCCCATGTTTACTTAAGAAAATGATAATATCTCTCACCGTTTCTTCTAATTCTTCCATTGTTACTTCCTTTTCAGTCATGTTAATCATAAAATTTAACTTATTTAATGGTTAAATCTAAAAATATTAATAGAAACTACGAAAAGTAAATCGACCATTTTAGAAGATGAATTGACAATGACATTGACGGATAAACTTTTCATATATATCTGAAATTGCGTTCAGAAAACGTTATTTTATAATTACATAATTTATATGCATTGAACAAAAATTATAAGTATAGTAAATGCGGCTATATTAAAGAATAGCTCGCGGATCACCGGATTCGCGAGCCAATTTCGATGAAGCTGTAATAGTCGTCAATAAGACTAACAGCACAAACTTCACCGAATCCAGCAGCAGCAATATATTAAAGTTTTAATCATTATTATAATACACATGAAAAATATAAATAGGAATTAGCATTAATCATTGTCAGAGATATATTAAAACATATAGCATATTATAGTTACATAAATAGACATTAAAAAGAAAATTTATACAAAGTAGATGTGAACTTAGTGCTCATATACAGGCTTACCATAAAATTTGCTAGTTTTCTGGCATCTTCATTAATAGAATAACCTTGCTCAACTGGGTGCATAACTTGTATTGTCGCTGCATAGATCTTACCAAAATAAGAGGAAAAATTTTTGTGAACACATTATCAACCGTTGACGAAAAAGAAATTCTCTCATCTTGTGTTTTTTCGATAAACTCCTTACTACAAAGGTTTTTTTTCATTAAAAAATGAATGTGTAGCGTTAAAGAACTGAATAATCGTCTGAAAGATTGTTTTTCAATAGGCATCAGCTACAAAGATCAGAATTACGGTTCAAATATGGGCGAGCAGCGACAACGAAAATCTTAATCCTCTTCCTGTCTTATACTTTAATGGAACATTACTTCGTAAAGTATTAATAAACAATGCATACATAACATTTATAGTATTTTTCAAGATTTACCTATAAATATACGTCTAAGATTTCATAGTATTTTTTATTTTAACATCCCATTTTCTATGAATAACTATAAATGTTATATGTCAACTTACATACTATACGTCTTAGGGCCTGAAAAATTGTGATTAGTTTCTACTATGGTAAATAAATGTAACAGGACGAACATGTGTAAATATTTTTATGTCTATCATATTTCTGTTCAAACCATTAATAACAGATATATGAAATGATAAAATAATCGTGTAATAAACATAGCATTGCCATTAAGTAATGCTAAAGGCAAAGATTTACTGTTATTAAACAGGTAAGGGTTTAATTAAAAAAACTGAATATATTTATATACATTTATTTGTCTTTATACACAAAAGACGTAGACAATAATTTGAGATGTGACGTTAGGTTTATTTGTAAACCAAAAAAAAAAAAACATTTTTAAATATCTACCTGTACCTCCCGATTGCACTTATATCGCTTGTAATTAACAGAAATTATGTTCTTAATTTTATTTAGAGAGAATATTGTACACAACACAGACGTGACTCGTATGCTAAGAAGCATTTCCAGATTTAAATACACTGTGGTCTGTTGAAATGTTACACAAGTGATTAAAAATACATGCCTTGCGTTCTTATTAGTTAAGATATCATTAAAATTTCATTACATAATTTATTTTTTCATTAACCGTCTACATATAAAGTGCTTATTCAGTCAAACTGGAAATATAAGATAAAAAGTTTGTACAAAATAATTCTACTTCTTAATCAAAATGTTTTAATTTAAGATCTTTTTTTAAATTAATAAAAACAATTGTCAAGTTAAAAATATCTATTTTAGGTAAAACTCAAAATATAAATTAAATGTGTTCTCTCTTATGGAGTAATATTTTCTTAAAAATGTTTGGTAGTGTCTATACCTTAGCAGAGATTACGAGAAGACTAGAGCCTCCAATTTTTTTTTTTCACCACAACTGAGCAAGTATATATTTATATTTTTAGGTATTTATTTAGTTGTATGATTAAGAGATATATCGAAACATTTTACGTTATTAGGGCGAGTAGTAACATTTTTTTTTGTTTAGGGAACAGTAAATTTTTCATTATAAAAAAAAATAGCACAGTACTTTTTTCCATTGAACACTCTTTCCTGTCGCGTTTCTATATAGTTAAAAATCACTAAAGTCGGATAAATCTAAAAAACCATTCGCCTAAACAAGATCACTTAAAAGAAAATGACTAATCACAAATCAACTTAGGAAACCAGACCGCTGTTGGTCGCACTATCATCACACCCACCGCACCATCCGAATGGTAGTCACAATGCATAACATAAATAGAAGTTACAATCTACAAATATCATCTATATATAAGTTACAACGTACTCCGTCAACGCGCCGACGAACGTCTCAACTATATGCGAAATATTTATATATTCGTAGTAGAGGTATACATAGCGAGGGGTAAGTAAAGAAGGGGAGGGGGGGGCAAAATTAAAAACGGTCGTTACCGTCCCATGCATTGCCCGTAATTGACTACACCCGGGATCTGACACCGCTCGTCCCACCAGCCCGCCGCCAGTACCCCCTTAGGAAGCCGTCGCCACCGCCTCGTCACCGTCTCATGGTCCCGAACTATGCGTAATTAATGAAAGAGGAACTGCGAGTGGAGGGGGCAGGGGGCCATTCTAATCTAGTCTTTGTTTCTAGGTCGATAGAGTTCACTTCAGCGCGTCGGACGTGTCGAAATTCTGCTCGGTCACGGACACCGCGTCAGACGCCAATGCCTCCTTCAGCGTCTCCACGCAATTCTTTGGGATAACAGTACCTGTCGAAAAGATATATAGTATTATTAATAAGTATATTATTAATTGAATATAATATTACTATATTTAATAATTAACACACCAACTCCAAATTTATCACTACACTTGGTATCGGAGAGTGTACAACACTATTGTATTATGCATGTATGCATGTGTGCTTGTGTACGTGTACTTGTGTGTGTACGTGCATTTGTGCATGCATTTGTGCATGCTTGTGGGCGTGTCTGTGTTCCGTGCTTGCGTGTATAAACGCACCGACAATTTTCCGGCCGTCGTCCGTCTTGATGCGCACGACCTGCATCTTGTGCAGCGCAGCGCGCGCGGCGAGCGCCGCCTCCATGCGCGCCCACACCGCCAGCACCGAGCCGGCAAGTACGTGGTGCGTGCGCACGCGTAGCCCCACCTGCACAGAGTTGACATAAAGTTTGGGTATATTTCATGTAGCACTTATTATTGTAATAATAACAATTATTTACTTGTATATAGATAAAAGTTCATTCAAGTATATTAGATATTAAATTACTTGTATAGAATGAGGATACAAATAAATATCGATATTAATGTTAAAATCTTTATAAAAAAAAATATATCAATACATCGATATATCGAAAAATTAAAAAACACATTAGAATCGACGTATCTTCCAATTACTGTCGATATATCATAGCATCGAGATTTTTATCCATAAGCCTAATGAAAATTAAATCTTTTCAATGAGCAGCATTTACGTTTTATGCTTCCACAACTGTAGGCGCACATTATCAAAATCTTCGCCGCGTACTACCGGTGGTTCACAGTCGACTCCCATCGGGCGGCGTGAGCGACCGTTGGCTCACACTAGTGTCTCATCAGGCGGTAAGTACACGGATGATATACAAGACCAGCTTGAGTGTTTTAAACGGTAAACACCATGAGTTATTACCCACCTAAGTATCTTATACAATTAGTTTACGTGTCGTATCGTATCATATCATATCGTTTATATAAATTTGTTTTTCATTACTCTTGTTGAAGTATAATACTCCGTAGATTGAATACACTCGCCGCCCCAAGGTGAAAAACACAAAAATCGTCGCCGTCGTGAACGTGTTAAAGTGATTTTTGACTGGCAACCTCTGGATGGAGGGTTAGTCACGCACACGCAGTGCAGTGGTGATGTGTTACCTCGCATTCGGCCGCATTCCGGCAGGCCGCGCGCCAGTACGCGTGGCTGCACACGCGCAGCGAGGCCGAGTACTGCGTGTGCCACGCCCCTTCCGCCTCCTCGCTGCTCACGCGCTTGTACTTCTTCTCGATCTCCGCGAGCGACTCCAGCCGCAGCTGGAGTCCTGTGTTCGGTCTGAAATGTATAATGCTTTAGTACAATCGATCATAAATACACTAAGAGACTAAAAAACAGAGTTCTAACCACGTGAGTACAGTGGAGACGAAATTAAGCCTTTTTTAAAAAACCGCCTGGCTAGCTACGACCGTCAATGTCACCTATCACCATAACAGTATTGGTGCATTTCGGCAGTTATACTTTTAACTAGTTTTTTACTTATACTTTTTTTTGGTACTAGGTGGGTTGTGGGGCGTTAGGATATACCTGTATATCTGGAACATTAACTCCTTCTTGCTGGGCCTCTCCTTCCTCAGGCCGGTGGTGTGCGCGGCTACGCACAGTACTGCCGTGTGCTTGTTGTTACGCGCCTGTAGCGACAGGTAGAAGCCCTCCTTGGGCCCGCTCAGTTCCGACTCCTTCTCCAGCGCCTCCGCCCAGTCCATGCCGCGCTATTCACGGATATTTACAATCCAAATAATATTGTATATACGAAATAGATTTAATAAACGTTTCAATAAATCACAATCTGTTGCTCGTACGCATACAGGCACGTACCGGACGCACGCACTCACGTACGCACCACACACGCACACATGTAAAAATTATTATGAAAATTATATTACAGTGGAGAGTTTATGTAATTTTCTCCAGCTCCATCGGTATATTGATCATTTTCAACTCAAGATCATCAAAATTTTACCAAAAAAGGTTCAAAATGTTAAAAAAATTATTGTGACATATTTGTCAATTGTATCGTAAGGTGCTGTTAAAAGGCGCGGTAAAACTTGATTAAAAACTTCAATAATATAAAATAGATTAAAAGGGATTCTTTATGATGATACAATAGAAGCATATATTAAGGATTTGACAGCCGTCGCTCGAGAAGATCTCGAGTCAGCTGGAAACTAGGGGAGTATGGAAATAAGGAGCAAGCTGAGTAGCGTAACTAGAAAAGGGAAGGGGAATGGCTTGTAATTATGGCGGAACATGACAGTGCTCACCTCTGTCTGCACGGTAATGAGATCGACGGGCGCGCGGCCCGTGGCGTGCCGGCGCAGAAAGCGCACGCAGCGCACGCGCCGCACGCTCTCGCCCGCGCTGCCCAGGTCCAGGATGCCCAGGTCGAACCGCCCGCTCCGTTTCGCTGCGACAGAAACGCAACAAAACCATAACGTTATAGCGATACTTATAGATCCTTAACTCTTCGATCGATGATTTCTACTAATTTTTCCTTACCTTCGTTAAAATATGTCATTTGACACTTCATAAGTAGAAACACCAAAACCAATACTGCCTTACTATCTCATGGTAGTAGTTTTCTATCAGCCTACATTTCGAATATAGAATAACGCGATAACCCTACCTCTTCCCTTTAATTCAAGACAACATTTGATTCTTTTATGTATAGTGATGAACATATTTTGCCCACTACATTTTGATTCTAGCTAAAAGATCCGAGTATATTGCATGATAAATGTTAACAAGGTACCTCACCTTGCTCCATGACAGCCGCTAGGGTATCCGTAAAGTACTTGAACAGCCTGTTCTGAAGATCAACAGGCATGCCCAGTATCCTGTTGAGGAACTTTGACATGTTGTTGTAGTCCTGTGGTTGAAAGTTTTGTTTTTGTACAGGTAAAAAAAATAAGTGAGGAATTAATTGTTACACTGTACATGGGGGACTAACTAATTTTCAGCAAAACAAAAGAAGTCATTTTCATTTTTTTTTAATATAATAGGAAATGTAATGGATGAATGTCGTATGATAAATTATAGATTAAAAAGAAACTACATTTCGATTACAAGCCGCGACTTGCGCGATTGACTGCCTCCGTGGCTCAGCGATTTACCCGCTTGCCTTGCAACGCAGAGGTCCCCCGCGTTCGATTAGCGGGCCATAGGTGCAGTGGAGACTGGTTGGTGATAATATTTTCCGAACACGCCTAGCTAACAACCCATCTTCGACGTCAATCTGCTGATACAACGGCATCGCTGCCGTTCGAGCAGTCGTACACGTGAGAGCCACAACTCAGCCTCACCATCTATCATCAGGTGAAATCGATGTCGTGATAGCCGTTAACTGATGAAAAAAAATCATTTGGATTCGAATCGATTAGTAAGTTGAGAGGTCGTTATGTTCAGCACCTTGTCCAGCGAGAGCACGCCGGGCGCGCTCTCGCTGTTGACGATGAGCCCGACGCCGACGAGCGCGCTCGCCACGTCCTGGAAGAAGTCCCCGCTGTAGTCGCGCGGCGGCGGCACCAGCGGCGTCTCGTACTTCATGATCGCCTTCATCACCGCCTCCAGAGCGGTGCGTCCTAACCGCGTTATATCGATGATAAGATATTGTAAGCAATCACGGTGGAGCTTTGGTCTCTGACAGACGAAAATACTGATCAACGGCGACTAGTGCAAGCAAGTGTTGTGAAAATAACATTCATTATTGCCATAGAATTACAATGTGAAAAAGAATGTTTAATTTGCATAAAGTTTTGGACCGACCACAAGTACTACTTGGATTTGTAGATTTCGCATGTAGTTTAAACCTTAAGTTCCTAAAACTTTATTTGGCATGTACATCAATAAAAAAATATTCAATGTACAAACAAGGGGTCCAGAGAAATTTATTACATTTATATGCATACATATTGGCTTAATACATCTACATAGGATAATTTAAATAGTATTTGTGACTATGAATTACTAGCTCATCTGGGTCCAGGTAGCAATGACAAATTTGACGAGTCAGTTGAACTCAGACGCACTGAAATAGCCTGAAGAGTAAATGTGTATACGCGGATGTTTCACAACAATAAATAGATGGAAACCGTTATCTCACCGTATTTGTTGTCAATGTTGAACTGGCTGAGGTCGCGCGTCTCCGTGGCGCGCCGGTCGCCGTGCGTGAGCGCGCCGAGCGACTCCAGGCGCTTCGCCACCGTCGAAGCGAAGCGCCGTTCCCCCGCCAGGTCCGAGATCAGGAAGATGTACTCCGGCGCGTTCACCTGGTTGGAGCGGTGCGTGCGCCCTGCAACAACCGAATGCACAGTTCAGGTTTATTTAAGAACGAACGAAGAGAGTATTTTATATTTCTTATACAAAGGACTAACACTTTTATCCTCGGTTTTGGATAAAGTAACGTGGCAGTGTCTGGGTTCCACTCCCTCCTCCATTCAAAAACCGACCATTGGAGAAGACTGGGTAACGTCTTTTTTACAGGGTCAGAAGTATAGTAACGCGAGGATCGGAAGAACTGATGCGTTTGGTAAGACTACATACAATTTTAATTATTGATAAGCCTAGACAACCTTCATCACAGAAATTATCGATGTTTTTCTTAAAACAAAACCCGGAACGTAATCCATCTAGCCATGAGTAACCCGTAATTTTGCGTGAACGGGGGCGACCTCTCCACTTACCAAACTGTTGTATCGCCCTGTCCGCTGACCAGGGCAACTCCAGCGTTATGTGAACTCTCCGCCTTTGATTCCGCGCTCTGGAGATAGATGTGCCATTTGCGTAAGTAGTTAATAAGTCTACAGTTTGCTATTCATATAATTATCTATTAGTTCGCAACACGCCCTCTACTGAGGAAAACTGACAAAAAGCTTGTTGGAATTTGAATTTTTTGAGATTTTATCCACAATATTTTAAAATACATAACAGAAATGATTAAATCAATGTTTTCCAACCTACCTATTTAGTTCGATATCTCTCCAGTTATAAGAAAAAAAAAATTCTGTCCTCTTCATGCAATTTTTATCCCCTCGCCCAAAAGAAATGAAATCAAGATGCACATCTTGATTTTTATTTGTTTTGAATGAATTATATTTGCTAATTTTTTTAAATGTTGCTGATTGGGGGGGGGGGGGGGGGGGGGGGGGGGGGGGGGGGGGG
>DWQX01006067.1:0-11933 GCA_018245475.1 Pharmacophagus antenor | reverse complement strand
CGGAACAGACAATGTATGTGTGCAATAGACAATAGTGTTGTCAGATATTAAATTGCCATATGTTTAACACGCTTCCAAACTTCTATTAGATAGATAGTTAAAAAGGCTAAATTACATATTTTTTAAAGTACAAAATATTCGTACAAACGTTTATTTAATTTCAATCTGAAACTTGCTCAATAATTTCACTACCTTATTATACTTCATACCCGATGACATTAGAATACCTATTCAAAATTTTACGAAGACAGATAAAAAAGAAATAAAATAAAGAAAAACTATTAGAAATAGATAAACTAGTACCGTCGATAAAAAAAAAATGATAATGCCGACATTAGATAGTTCGTGTATTCATATAATTTGTTATTATTCATCAGATATTCAATATATTTTAATTGGAAATAAAATATTAATTGGTATTAAAAAGAAAACTAGTATAGTAACCGTTACATTAATGGATATTAATTCATGGCTTAAATAGTCATAAGCTTCCAAATTACGATATATAATATAATAGGACTAAAATTTAAACGGTTCTCTCAATTTTTAAGTTAATTTTTACATCGAATTTCCGCAAACACATATACTATAAAAAAAGTATAGCCACTATAAATAGTTACTATATCTATATTAAACCTTATAAATAATTTGATGACCCTATTATATTTCTTTCATCTATAGTGTTTTCCACAATTTTACTTTTAACCTGTTTGATATTAGTTTAAAGTATTATAAATAGTTATTTGTACAGTTAATAAATATTAATACAAATAATGAGTAGATTATAACGAAATAATGATTTCTTATTTTAATTATTTTACCAGTATGATTTTGTTTTAATATTTAAACAGACTCGAAAGTCATACGACCGTATTTGATCATTTTATCCCCGCATGAGTAACTCCGTTGATGCCACTGTTGCCAATTTTTTTTTATCTAATATACGAATACGAATGGACAGTTTAATGAGTTATCAATTGAATAATATCCACAAATCGTTAATTTTTATCGATAATCGATATAAAAATAGGTATTTTTTTTAAATAAAACTCATAGGTAATATCTTTTAATAACAAATTTAAAAAATGATGAATTAATGAATGATCCGAGGAAGTGGAATGAAAATTTTCAGATTTTTTCGTTTTTAAAGTTTGTGCGATTTTGATTTGGTTTTATTATTTTGTGTGTCAACTGCCTCCATGGCGCAATAGTTTGTGCGTTTGCCTTGTAACACGGTGGTCCCCGGATTCGGTGACTAACTCACATGGGCAGTGGAATTTTAATGGTGGTAGACGTTTTCTTCACAAGAGCTCGATTTACCATCTACGGCCTCATTGTTATCTAACATCAGATGATATTGAAGTCAATTGGAACTGCATGGGCGATAAAAATAATTTCTCACTCCTGAGGATGATTAGAAGAAAATTTCAATTAATCTATCTGCCCTGTAATATTTTATTATTGGACGTTCATGTGAGAACCAGAAAACGCATGATCATCTACGACAGAGCTTCCCAAGGTGGGGCGTAGGCCTCACAAGGGGGCAATTCTGTCATTTGGGGGGGAGGCAATTAGTGTCTTTTTAAATAAATTAGCTAATAATTCATTGTATTTCTTTGTTTTCGGGGGCATAGGAAAAAAATTGCATGCGTCGAGGGGACAGAAATTTTTTTACACAAAAGGGGGACATTGAATCAAATAGGTTGGAAAACACTGACCTACGGCCTCACTGTCACTTAACATCGAGTGAAATCTAGGCTAAGTGTTAACCCTAAAGCGATAAAACAAATAAAAAAACATACTTGAAAAAGTCCAATCTTAATATTAAATGAAAAAATTACCTCGTCCAACGAAGCCGGCGCGAGACGACTAGAGTTGTATGCAAAATAATATTAACGCCTTATATAACTATTACAGGATAACATAAAAAAAAATCATTTCTACAAACGGATACAATCATGATAATACCCAATATTACGTCATATGTAAACTACATACCAATTCAATGCCGGTCACTGACCTCACTGCAGCACGCTTTGTAGTTGTGAAATAAAAAGTATAGTATAAAATAAAGCCGGCAGTACATCTGTATTCAACTAACAACAAACTTTGACATATTTATTATCTATTCTCTTATTTTACTGCTTCTCTTATTACAAATTTCTCGGTAAAACAGCAACGGGCACTTCTATATTTAGTTCCCCGATTTAGTTGTTGAAAGCCGCGGACTTTCCAATGTTATAACGCAGTGCTTAGATTCTTTATTCAAAGGATGGGACAAATTAAAATGTTGTTTTTATTGCTGCGTCGTCCGGCAATGGCGTTATCACCAAGTAAAAATTAAAAGTTCGATTCGACGCTACTGAAGCAACTAACCGATATAAAGAAAATCAATAATTGGTGTAATATTTTAAGATCAGATATAATAAAGCAACGTAAGATGTGTATATAGGAGTTTTATTATTAATAATAATATTTTTTTACTTGGTGTTAACACTTTATTGACCGGTAATCGATTTTTAGGCTTTTCTTCGTCGCCGCTCGCCAAAGTTAAGCCTGTTATTCTGACTTTTGAAGCTGATGCCTATTGAGAGACAAACTTTCAGACGATTATTCAGTTCTTTAACTGAAAAAAAATGAAAAAAAAAATTTCTGTGCGGTATAGAGTTTATCGAGAAAAACATAACAAGAAGAGAGAAATTATTTTTTGTCACGGGTCAATAATGTGTTAAGATGTTTCTTTTTGTTTGGAATTTACCTTCAAAGTGGCGCTGTAAAAAATTAAATATTATAATCAATCAATCAGAAATCTCGTAATAAATAAGTGTTGGAAAATAACAAACGTTTATTTTGAAATTTTTGATAAAATTTTGTATCATTTTTAAGATTCTTTTCACATACGCAGTGCCGGTACTCCCATACGAGCTAGACCATCGCGCACAGCCCATTTAAGCAATGTGATGCACCAATATTAATAAATCATAATTGCTACACAGTTTTTTTTATCGTTCACCCCTGTTACAGTATGGCAGGGCCTATTTCTATCATAATTATTAATTTTTTAATCTTTTAATCGCGCTTTCATTCCTTCTTCTTTCATAATAATTTTCTCGCTTACGTGTATTGTTTTCCATACTTCATCCCGTTTCCTTCTTTCATACATCGCGCTTAAATAAAGAGAGATGCTACACAGTTTAAACACGACCGAAGAGTTAAAAAAAAATTAAAAAATCACTACATATCTTAACATTTTTTATATACATACAAACATTGGAGAGGGATAAAAGTAACGAATACTTTTGCAAGTATAGTAAATTTTATAACGCCGTATCTTTGATTTTTTAATTTCTATATATCATGGTTTCATTTGATAAAACACCATTTTTCGATTTCATAAAAAATGGATACGAAAACATTTCTAGGAATCCATGACTATGTGACCTTTAGTCGAAAATATTCATTTTATCTGTTATTTAAGAGGTTTCATTCTAAATAGCATAAGGATTTTAAATAAATGAGTCCGTTGATTTATTATAATTATGTCTTTTTTTTTATTGTCTATGGAATACTTTCGATCTGTTTTAATAATATATCTATAAGTTATCAAATGTACTATCAAGAAATTGAATTCATAAATTATCCATAAAGTTAATTCATTATTTAGAAAAAACACGTTTTAAATATTCATTTTGGTGCAACATTTTGTTAAAATAGAAGAAATATTTACTATTTCAAATTAATCGAATACTGTCAAGATTTACATCGCAAAATATCAAAAAAAAAAAACAATATTTCAATCTGAATGTAGCGAGTATGAAAAACGTTTTTATTTGAACGCATTGACAGTTTTTTTTATTTTTTTAACACGGGTTCGATGTTTTAGGATAATAATTCATGAGAGGATCTGCTTTTATTATTATGCGATTAGCAGTTAAATCATTGTCATTGACATTATGAACGGTTCGCAAAGAGCTTGTAAACTTTAGTTTACATACGGTAGCACATTGATTCAATCTTTTCGTTTTAAATTTTATACATAATGTTAAGAAATAAATTGCACGATTTATAGCGAACATGAGATATTACGTTAAAAACACGTAATTAATACAAGGAGTTTTCTTTTTTGCATCGGAGGAAAATCTACGAAAGATGTAGAGAATATATATTTTGGATTACAGCCCAAATTTTATATTTTTTAATTTAAACGAAAACTAGCAGCCAGATTTTACAAAATATATACAATCTTAAATTATAATTACAACCATCAACAAGTTTCCACAACTAATAGAACCTACAATAAAAACAAAAGTACAATAATCTAAAATTATCTTTATTGTCAAAGAAACATTTACATACACGCCTTTCTGAAATCACTGGGACAGGTATTTAATACGTCTACATCCAAATCTTCCGTGATTAAATTTACGTTTAACGTTTGCATACAATATTTCGCATAACAATTCTCTTGATTACTTCCGACAATCCTTATAAGAGCATTGTTTCTAAAATTGAAAATTTATATTACTTCCGTAGGAAACGACTTTGTTACATTGTTCAATGTCAAAGTGTGTGGGTTATGTCCTCGATTTACCGACCTATAAAAATGCTTTGAACTGTCAAAATAATAACATAATCTGTAAAGAATTCCGCTGGAAAGCATAGCAAAGATGAACATGCTAGTTTTTGCTCTCGTTATCGTAGGTCTGAGTCCAGCCCTAGGCGAAGGTATCATGATTTTTTATTATTATTATTATTAACACTGTTTAAAAAGATGTTTTCCAAATACCGATAGTTCAATTCGTCATTTGGTTATTAATAATTTAAAAAAATTTTGGTATGTAATAAAACTGTATTACATAATTACTTTGAGATTGAAGTAATTGTTTTAGAAATTACGTGGGCTCACCTTTCTGTTACAATGGTAATGCATGCACACTAGATTTAATGACACATTTTCATAGTTTTCTTTTCGGGCCTGTACTAATTTTATGCATTATTGTATTAAAATTTTTTCCTGATTTTCATGAAATGGTTTAACTTTGTTGCCGGAAGCAGTAAAGAAAAATTAAAAAGACAAACGGATATTAGTATACAGAATTAATTATTTAGGCTCGTTCCGTCAAAATGACGGGTGCCGTAAATCTAGTGCTAATAGCCCCGTATTGCTATTAGATAATTGTTTCAATAGATTTTTAATTTTTATGAATTAAAAATTTTACATTTTCTAATGATATTGCTAAATTTAAAAATTAACTAACTCGATTTTTATTGAGGCTTATTGATTAATTTTAGCGGTTCCGCGTGAATTTTAATATTAAAAAAGCAAATATTATATTATTAGGAATATTTTATTTGAAACAACTTGTTGAACAACGAAAAAAGGACATAAAATTAAAGAGCTTAGGAATGCTTATTGATTGTCGATTTTAATTGTTCAGTTCATAGACATTAATAACTCATGTGAACATAATTAAATTCATAACATTAAATAAAGTTGTTAATATTTAATTTCTTACGTCAAATCAGGACGAAGCAAGTAAAGACGTTATATGTTTAAGATTTTTTTTTTTTTTGAAAGAGTACGAATCTAGGCAATATATATTTTTTGGGAAAATTATTAAATATTTATACACCATTCAACAGTATTGTACTTTTCGTAAAATTAATTGTGACGTTTGTTAGTTTTAATTCACTGTTTTTCCCACACGTGTGCGTTTTTTATTTTTTTGGTAATAAAAAAAAAACACTAGTTAAAGCTAAACCGAATGTCGAATATCGTTATCATCTCACGTCTTTCAGACGCCGACATCGTCACGCACAGCCGAGTGAAACGTACATTTCTTTTGAGAAAGAAATTGTGCCACAAGCTCGGACTGTGCGGTGGGGACTACAGCGGTCACAATGACGGCTATGGCGGCCACCAAAGTTACCACGGTGGTTACCCATACCCACCGATAAACATTGGCATCAGCCAATCACAGTCCTCGTCAAACTCCGGCGGCGGCGGTTTCGGTTCTAATTACTACCCAAGTAACCATCAGTACAATAGTGGTTACCCTAACCGTGGAGGTTATGGTTACCCGTACCAAGAAGCATACGGAGGTCACGTGCCATACGGCGGCAACAGACCGGGATATAACAACGGTTACGGGTCCAACAATAACCAGTTCAACGGGAACTATTACAATGGTAGAAACGAATATCCACATGGCAACTATGAACGTACAAATGGTTTCTATGGAGACGGTGTTTACAACAAACCGCTGTACGAAGACGAAGCAAACAACTATGAATACGGGCACGAAAGTATATACGAAGATTCTAGAAGTAATCATTAGATTGAATAATGTTCATTAATAATTAGCTGTAATAAATTCTCTTATGATAATATTAGTATTAAACATATTGTTTTTTAAATAAATGGTAATTTATCATTTTAATAGTTTGAACTGTCTGCGTAGAGTAGCATTTCATCACTTGCCTCATACACATAGATCGATGTCGAGCCATATAAGTAGTGGAGTGTGATTGGTGGTATTCATTTCAAAACCCGGCCCTCTGGCTACCACCACCCTCAATGCCAATCTGCCGCAATGACAGCATCGCTGCGTTGCGACAGTCACATGTATACTTATCTCGCATGTAAGAACCAGAATGTTATCGGCAAAAGCGCTTTCATGTCCCATTTTCTATTTATCTATCGCATGCAATAGAGAAAAATTAATAACCAAATGTAATTTACATAAATAAACATTAATTTAATTAAAAAAAAATATATATCGCCAATAATTCATTATGGTTGAAATGAAAATAAATGCATGATAATGACGAATCAAAATGAACGCTTAAATAAATTAATATATTATAGATTAGCAGTCAGCACTCACGATAAAAATTTAATGCTTCGCGCAGGTCTGTGACCTCATATTTGGCTATTCTCGCCATTTTATAGATACATAACTTAACTATAATTAACAATAAAACTAGACCGTTATTTTATTTCTCTTTTTTATAATGCTGAAACATTTTAAATGTAGATTATGTCATAGTTATTATTTTTAAAAATTAAAATTGTTTTATTGAAAAATTATGTTATTTGCCTAAAATGCCAGCTTAATATTAGCCATGAAGACGCAAAGAAATCTTGTGTTTGTGTAATGTATGCACAAAATTGACAGGTGACATCGTCATGTTGGTGTTGTGATGTGATGTCACGGAAATGTCGAGCTGAGATTGATTAAGAAAAATGTGGAGTTGGACTACGAATTAACAGGCGACGAGGGCGAACAGAGTGTAAACTGGTGTTAAGATGGCGTATTTGGGTGCACCGCATTGCTTTGATGACAAAATTAATGGGCGGTGTATTCTCGGAATCCGCTAAGCGCCATTTTCTATGTTAGATAATATAATAGAAAATAGTGCTAACTACGTATCCTCTTTTTGACCCGTTGACTGCCACGCACATTTAGCGCGCCAATGTGGATGCCGCGGTTATATTTTAATAATACATGTTCTGAGTTATAATTTTAATAATAAACATTTTTCATTCATCCTTTCTAATGATTCTTAACACTTTCGCTCCTAGCTAATGTAAACTTCGGCGTTCGCTGCGAGACATCTCGTAGTTGACTGTTGGGTTAAAAGATTTAGCTTTCCCGAAAGAATTAGAGACTGTAACATTATGATGAGGAGTTTACCATATCCTGTATAAGCTACTCCTTAGGGACGCTACGTGAGTATGGTCCGCAAGGAACAGGCGTTTAATGAACTTAAAGTCAAACTCGCTTCTGATCGTATTCTGACACAAGTTTACCACAAACTATAATTTCGGATAATGATCTTTAAAATACATTACGCAGTATTTAAACGTTTTTGTGAAATAAATGGCATTAAATATGTAACTTCATCTTTGTGCCACCCGAACGGTAATCATCAAGCTGAAAATTCGGTTAGAAATTGCAAGAAGTTATTGAAATGTTTGCATATGGATAATTCTCAATGTTCAAGGGAGCAAATTGATGAAAAAAATTATGGAATATTAATTTCAATACCACAACAGTGTTCCACGCCTGCACACCGGCGTGTCGCCCGCTAGGTTGATGCTCGTTCGCGAGTTGCGCAATGAGATCACTTGATTCCACAATCGCATAGTTACATCATTACGTTAGAAAAACCAATTCTAGACATCGCGCGTACAAAATCGTTCAAAAAGTAACGTTGCGTTGTCTTCAAACAACAAAACCTTCTTGATTATTATAAAGTAATTAGTTAAAATGATGTTTTAAAAATTTATATTATATATCAAGGTCTTCGTAAACGGCACGTGGACCAAACTCGTCGACTCACTGAGCCGAACAATATCTTTAGGTGGTAAATTTTACATAACCAACCATAAATTACTGGACGATGGACAATTCTGTGGTGCTAACCGACGCCGGCCGGCACCGATCCGTCAGCACAGGGGCTCTACTCGGAAAGGTGACGGAGATAGTGACAAAGTTTCCGAACCGGTAAGTTTGCACGAGACAGCGCTCTCTGCCAGCGACTGATGGGCCATAGTACTGACGAGGTGAATATTGCATCAGAGCTTAGATAACAATTTAAGGCCTAGAATTAACATTAATTACAGGATTTAAAGGTTTTAATATTATTAGTTAGTTTTCAAAGTAAATGCCGGAGAAAAGTAATGTATGCACAAAACTGACAGTTGACATCGTCAGGTTGGTATTATGAAGTGGTCATGAAAATGTCGAGCTAAGGTTGAATATTTTTTTTTTTTTGGATTTTATGGCCTGGTAAGATAGATTAATAAAAAAGTTGACGTTCGGAATTGATCTATACATTAGTTTGAAGACATATCTTTGGTTTTTTTTTACGATAAAAGTTTTAATAGATTCTATTTGATGTAATATTTTACAATATTAACTATAATTGTAATTTTCATGTAATTTATCAATATTTAAGGAAGGCATTATTAATTAAAATAGATGTAATCCCTTAAAATTTTGTGATTTTTTTTAATGTTTAATTAAAATGAATAAATAATTTTTTATTATCCATTATATTATACGTTGAAAATCGCTATTTCGTAATATAATGCCGATGTTATCTATTATTATTTCATTGAAACTATTAAAGAAATTTAAGCTATCAGAACATCGGCGTATCTAATTAGTATTCCGTAAGTTATGAGATATGTTTATGAGTGTCAATGTCTCTGGGTGATTCTCTAGGAACCTGTCCGCATTAGCAGTGGGGAGATAATTTCCATGTATATATAATAGAACGCAAATTTCACGGTCATCTGCTATCGGTGTAGGCGAAAGGTATAGTCGTCCATGCATCAAACACAATGGTAGCTAAGCTTCTGATCCTCGTGACAGCGCTTTACGCCTGCCGAGGTGTACCTGCTTGGGTTGGTAAGTACATTTTATGAAGTTCATAGAGCTTTGCTCTGATTATAGTTATTTACAATTACTTCCTTTACGTGTGAACAATTGCAAAATGTATCTAAAAAGCTTACATTCATAGCATTAGGTATTGAAATTCATGATACAAATATAAATACATTTACAAATTAATATTATTTCATAACTATGCCAGGTTGCAAAGATATAAACTTCTCACTAACTTTAATTAGTCAATTGTATATATATTTTTTTCGTTTATGGGCTAACAATTGGCTTCGATTTACCTGATTATGAGTGACAATGAGACTGTAGATGGTGAAGCGTGTTCGCCTAAAATACATCCGGCTATCAAATGTACGGCTGCCGGAACCCAGCAATGCTGTTACGGCGGCAGATTGAATCTCGATGAGGGTGATAGCTGGTCGGGCGGGTTCTAAAAACCCTACCACCATCCAGACTCCTCTACTTCTGTGGCCCGCGAACTGCAAATTACAAGACAAGCAGCTAAACCACTGCGCCACGGAGGCAGTCGAGTGTGTTGTGTTTAAGAAATATTTAAACTCATTTAATGGGGTTTTTCATATTGATGTATCCATATGTTTAATTGTAACGTATATTATACGTATGTACTATAATGTATACATACATACGTACATAACGTATATATACGTATGTATATAAATTGTGGATTACTTTTTTATTACACCCACACCTTAAATTCCCTGAAACAAAACGCATATACAAAAGTTGCCTGAAAGAGATTGCTCTTATGCTATCGGTCCTGCTTAAAATTTTCATTTAAAATATAACATTTCTTCAATTGGCAATTGATTTTTTATTGTGTTTGTTTATACTTACAGCACATGTACCACATGTAAGTCAAAACCACCAGTGGCCCAACACGGCGTACAGCTACGGCAGCGCTGTCGCAAGCAATGTTGGCGGGGTGAGCCAAGCCAGTGGATACGGAAGCTCTTACCACAGCGGCAATGCTGGAGCTTACGGCGTTGGATACGCCAATAGTGGCAGCAATTACGCCAATGGAGGAGGATTTGCTCAAATATCGAATATACAACAACAATCCCCGTTCAATTATCAACAGGCAAGTAACGCTCACGTCGGCGCAACTGGCCTGCCACATGCGCCCCGTCCTATACATCAACAGTACCCTGCTACACATCAACATGCAACGAACGTTCACATCCACAGTGGCGCAAGCGGACAAGCAAGTCAGTCTATACAACAGCAAAAGCCTGTTAGCCATCAACAAACATCCAACATTCTCGTCAATAGCGGTGCGATAGGCCAAGCGTCCTTTGAAGTCGTACAACAACCGGCTGTAAACCACCAACATGTAATTAATAACCAAATTAGTAACGGTGTAATTACTTTAGCTTCTCAATCCGCAAACCAGAAAAAACCTCTCAATAACCAACAGGCAAATAATAACATAGTCAGTGGCGGTCTGGTAGCTCTTGCCCCTAAACCTATAATACAACAGAAACCTAGTAGCAACCAACAGGCAATTAACAATATCGTTGGTGGAAATTCTATTACTCTAGCTCATCAATCCGTCCAACAGCAGAAACCTTTCAATAACCAACAGGCAAATAACAATTTAGTCAGTAACGGTATGAGCGCCCTAGGCTCTCAACATGCAGAACAACAGAAACCTGGTAACAACCAACAGGCAAATAACAACATCGTAGGTGGCAATTCTATTGCTCTAAGTCAACAATCCGTACAACAACAGAGACCTATAAATAATCAACAAGCAATTAACACCCTTGTAACTGGCGAATTGCTCGCGCAAGCTCCTGAACCTGTCCAAGAAATGAAACCTATCAACAACCAACAGGCAGCTAACAACATAGTCAGTGGCGGTCCACTCGTTCAAGCTGCTCAACCCATACAACATCAGAAACCTAGTAACAACCAACAGGCAGTTAACAACCTAGTCAGTGGCAGTTCATACGTTCAAGCTGCTCAACCCATGCAACAGCAGAAACCTAGTAACAACCAACAGGCAATTAACAATCCTTTCAGTGGCGGAGCAATCGCTTTAGCTCCTCAAACTGCACTACAACTTGAACCTAGTAACAACCAGCAGGCAGTTAACAACCTTGTCGTAATTGGTTCAGCTGCACAAGCTTCTCAACCTTCAGGACAGCAGAAACCTATTAACAACCAACAGGCAGTTAACAACCTCGTCATTAGTAGTTCAGTTGCTCAAGCTACGCAACCTTCAGAACAGCAGAAACCTATCAACAACCAGCAGGCAAATAACAACCTCGTCAGTGGTAGTTCTGTTGCTCAAGCTCCTCAACCTTCACATCAGCAGAAACCTACCAACAACCAGCAGGCAGTAACCAATCTTGTAAGTGGCAGTACATTCGTTCAAACTGCTCAACCTATACAACAGCAGAAACCTAGTAACAACCAACAGGCAGTTAACAACCTTGGCAGTGGAATTTCATTCGTTCAAGCCGCTCAACCAACAAAGGAGCAAAAACCCATTAATAA
>DWQX01006066.1:0-11936 GCA_018245475.1 Pharmacophagus antenor | reverse complement strand
TATATATATATTAAAATAATAAAAGAAGTCAAACGCTTGTTTGTATAAGAAACTTTTCATCTAGGTTCGGTCCGTCAAAATGACGGGTGCGGTAAATGTTGTGTTAAAGACTCCTACGAATTGTACAATTTTATTTTGTAATTATTAAATATTTTCGAGATTAAATTTTAATATTGATTACTGTTCATGTTTAATCATATAAATAAATAACATTATAAGTTTACGTTAACAAAAACGAGCGTATAGGGTGAAAAGTTAAAACATTAAAACACAAGGCACTTTGGCGTCTGGAGTTTTTATTACTATCACGTTGCTAATAAATTTTAATGAGCATGTATTTACTTGGGGTGAACAGTTTAATGCTATTTATAAATTTACGTAATAAATTGTGAGTTGGAAATTACGGTGGCATAGTTTACTCCTTGCTGAATCATGTTAATGTCACGTGACTTTATCTATCTGAAAATCAATTATTAGTACTCTATTATTATAATATATAGAAGTTTGTAAATCACAGATTTTAACCAGCCACCTGAGTAGTGGTGTATGGATCGTAATCGAGTTTTACGAACCCATCTAGGTGGCAACCATCTTTAATTTTAACCTGTCGACATAACAGCGACGCTGTGGTCCGCCAGTCATACACGTGAGCCAGCCACAGTATTCTGGACGATTACGCTTCCCAAATACGACCTCTTTGCTATTTAATATCATCTGTAATCGAGTTAAAAACGCTTGGTCACCGTTGATAAATCGAATTATTTTCCAATTGCAAATGGCAAGTATTTTACCATCTTCATTATACTAATATCGGTCCACTAGTATTCGCGTGATACAACAACATACAGAGAGTGAATGAGAGAGAGAGAGAGACATAACAGATAATTTTAGTCGGTACATCGATGATAGAGACAGAGGGAATTTCTTAAAATATATTAACAATACAGTATATCCAGGTTTATTACATGTAGAGATCAAGTATCCACTTAATAACTCGATAAGAAATTCTGTTTCACGAAGCATCACGACAGCAGTTTAGGAAATTTAGAACGTTAAGTGTCTAAGTTAAGTCGTTTCCTACGGGAGAGTGACCAAGTGGTGGTTATGAGGTCCTTGACCCTTATCCTTAAAGACTTATTAAATGAAATGGAGCGACGGTGCAAACAAAATTATTCTTAGATCTAAGTCAAACATTATGAATAATTAAGTGGATATTAAAAGTAACCGAAAATGTATTATTATAATTGTAATGAATAATTTTTAGTAGCGCTCCGAGTTTAACGTTAATTTAAATGTAAATATTCATCGTTTGACTTGATAATGTTTAGAGTTCAACGATACAGAAGATACCGACACATGGTAAGTTTAACAAAGAAAGATTGTATATAATAAAGTAAAAAAGATATTTCTTTTCATTATATCAAATTGTGGTTATTTTAACGCCCATGAGCTAACAACTGATCTCAAATGTCACGTGATGTTATTTGATTAAGTGTCACTTTACCTTATAATTACGTTTGAAACGATACTGCTTTGAGTTAAGTGATACAGAAGATATCGAAAAGTTTTAGATCTGAAATTAACATTTTGTTTTTCTCTTTTATTATCAATGAAGAATTTTTTAACGGGAATAGGCCAGCACCTGACCTCAATCATCACGCGATGTTAAGGGACAATGAAGCCATAAATGGAGACGCGTGTCTTCTCAGAACATTATGGCTTTCACGTGTATGATTGCTGTAATACAACAATGCTATTATGGCGGCATTTGGACATTGAGGATGTTTGCCAGCCATACAGTTTCGAAAAACCCTGATATCTAAACTACATTAGTCATGTTGCCCGGGAGTCAAGCCAGAGCCTGTTACAAGGTAAAGGACAGCGTCATGGATGCAGAAAAGTTTCCCTCCATTACATTTAGCGTAGATACGAGTGGTATATAATGGTGACTCAATAATGTAATTACTACTTTTTGATAACAACAGAACTGTATAATATCAACATTTATTATAAGAGACCTGTGAAAGTTTATTTAAAAAAAAAAACGTAAAAATGTTATTCACAGAGTCTTAAGTTTCTTTTCTGGCTGAAAATATTTGAAGGGAGATAATAGATTCAGGTCAACGCTGCGAAAGAGATAAATGTAAAATCCCTAACGTGATTCACATAAAAGGTAACGGCCGGCTATCTTCACGCGATAAAACTGAAAAAGGTAAATTGTTGTGGATCCGGTGTCCACTGTCACTTAGGGCATTTTAGGGGAATCGAACACAAATATATGACTGAAAGAAAGAAAGAAAAAAAATAGGAAATGGCAAATAGATATGGTGCGAAAGGTGGTAAATGATACGGTTTACCTATAACAATGTTTTTGAATTCTGGTAATTGGGTGGTGGTAGGGTTTTTTTAAACTCGCCTTGTTCTATACCACACTCCTAACCTAAGTCCTTCCTCCGTAACAGCCTTAATATTTACAGTTTACTGTTAGGTGGTGACGATAATCGGTAAAAAAACTGTATCTTCAATGAATACCTCATTCAGTCCAATTTATACAATTAAATTTATTATAATGATTTAGTAAACTCAATTTTGATCGAAACGTCAGTTTCGAGTGCTCTAAGCGATTACGACGCGAAAGTACAAAGAAAAAACCAAATTAACATGTCTACGTCATATCATTTTACTTTTAATAATAAAAATCAAAGTGTGAATGTCAATGTCAGATCGACATTAAATCCGTTCGCGAACACTCGTCCTTGATATTCCCGTAACAAGTGTAAGCTTTTAAAATTCGAACATTTTCCGCTTCGGTAGATTCGGGATTCACTCGACAGTTAAATAGATCTTCCTTTTACTTTCGCCGTGACAGCTTAAAATTATTCGAATTTTAAATTGTGTAAAATTTTCTCTTTTGTGCATATGGCTTAATGGAACGACAAAGGGAATGTCGAATGTATCGGATCAAGCAGAGATTTGTGCCAATTTGATATGTTCATCGAATATTCCCTTTTTGATGTTTATGTTTGAGGAAAAAGCTGTTATTAGAATCGGAAATATATCATTACGAGATAAATAAACTTAACACTAGTTTTATCAACATATTTTTATGGTTTTCTTTTCGAGTCTGTAGTAATTTTGGGCCATTATTGTATTATCATTTTTTCCGTTTTGAAATAAAATGTATAGAATAATGCTGCCAGAGCCAGCAAAAAAATTGTAATGTATATACTAATAATAACATACGAAATTTTTTACCTGGAGTTGGTCCATCAAAATGACAGCTCCGGTAATTATAGTGTTATAAAGTAGCTTTGGACGTGATTCTTATGACTGTTACCGTATATTAGTAGATTAATAAATACTTATAGCAAATGAGTCCTCACTACTACTCAATAGTTCTAGCATAATGACGTCACGTTGCACGTGCGTTATACTAAACCACTTATTCCACATCGTTAGTCTCACCCAGTCTTTAATATTATCTTTAATGCGACTAAATATTAAATGAAAGAAAATCTTTACTTTTAATCACTTTAGCCTACAAATGCCTTTTCATAGAGACGGTAGAGATAAATAATTACAATAATGCTGCAATCAATTGCGTACATTTATCCGCCATAATTTGTTATGGAGTTTTACATTAATTATAATGAATGTTTTATTAAAAACGTTCGACGTTATCAAAAATATTAAAACGAAAGTAAAATTTTCCGACGACATTTCCCTAATGGCTTCCTCTAATTTATATTCCTTGGCTTTTTAACTTTTAAAATGACTTACGATATTTTAGCAAAAAAATTCTGTACCACCATTTTGGAACGCCACATTTTTTTATATAATGTTAATGCCATATTACATTAAATATTTTAATTTAAAAATAATATTAATTAGGTTAAAACTTATCTGATAATAAACAATTAAGTTCAAATAGACTATTTATTTATATGTAAAACAAAACAATAAAAAAATCCATGTAGAGTTCTAAATAATTTACAAGTTTATATTTTTTGTTTTGATTACACAATTGTAGTTAAAACACATATACCGCATAAATAAGTAGTAAGTAAAGTTAATGTAACAAAAGTGCCTATTCGTTATAGGATTTGATGTAATACTCCAATGAAATCTTTTTATCCCGATGTTAAAGAAAGAATGGTCGCTATTGAGCAGAAAATCTGTAGCTCTCATTCAATGTGCGGTAAAAGTGTTTATACGTGAAAACATTTCCACCGATATATGTCCGTCTGGACGAAGACAATTTTTTTTTATAAGCGTCAGAGGCGGGAAGCTTGTTAAGTGATTCGTTTTAATCATAACAGTATTACGCTGTCTAAGACATTGCAATACAAAAAGCTCATCGCTCTTATTTGTAATAACATTTATTATTAGTGCATTTACTTTACGAGTTCAAAAATCATAGTCTTGATATATAATGGTACGCTTGTAACTGCTGCTGCTGCTGCTTCCGGAGAAGAATGCGCTGTTAGTCTTTTTGAATACTATTACAGCTTCATCTGAACTGGCTCACGAATCCGATGATCCGTGAGCTCCCCCACTAACTACACTGGCTAGACGACTGGCTAGAAGCTGACTTAACCCGTCTCTATGGCGAGGTACGTTATAGTAGGAGTCGGTGCGCGGGCCTGAACTGCAACTATCGTTCGCCTGTGACGCAATCGGTAGTCGGGTGAGCACGTCTGTAAATGCAGTGATGCCTTTTAAATATTGGGTTTTAGAAATGAAAATTACCTTATGCTAGGAAGTTAGAGCTATGTGGGAATTTTACTCACTAAAACCCCCTCGGTGATCGTCCTCTGCGTTTTGCAGGTGACGCGCGATTTCCGTTCAGAACACAACAGCGACATCCCTAGCGCCAAGCTATGATGATGTTAGCTCGTCCCTAAGCCTGCGGGATGCAAAATTCTCAAGGGTTCCACCGTAATAGCTTAGGATCACGTCCCTCCTTGGGAAAGTCCGGTGTTGTGTGAACCTCGCCTTGTTTTTCTTCTTTGGCAAATTCATTCAGACATTGGACACTCTTACGATACGGGCGCAGTGAGAGTTATGCCGCATTCATACCGGCTTAAACCCACGGAGTCCTTTTTCTTATCTATTAGTCGTAAACTACTGAAACCTTTTCGTACACCACCGCAGGTGTGAACCTAGCCTTATATCTTTTACACCCATTTTATGTCATTTAAAAAAAACTATTTATTATTTATAAGTACGATTAGCGTTTGTCATTTATAGTAAGATTATAAAGGATTCATTAATGACGTTGAATATGAGAACCAATATGGAAATTAATATCAAAATGTATGTACAAAATGATCAAACAATTAGCATTTATCCAGTATCGCTACATATTTCATGAAAAAGAGACTGAAAATAGACTTTTCAGCTATCTCGCTCCGACAATTTTAGAATAAAATCCAAAATAATGACAGAACTAATAATAAAATCGAAAGTAATATTTAATAACAATTAGAAAGAGTAATTAATGTCCATCGAAAATCGTTTAAACTTAACGCGAATTTAATAATGTAGCATTAAGTGGAGTTTGAAGCTATTGTTACTTACAAACTTCCGGTGAGGCTGCTAATTAGAATTTAAGCGTCTTCAAAAGCAACCTTTTAATTATGAAGTGAGATAATAAAAAGGAATAACTTATCACGGGCGCTGATGGCAGCGAAAGATAATTAAGTAGTAAATGTTCTCACATTATTTATTTTTGTTATAATCTACTTATAGTTCTTAATCTTATAGTTTGTCTTATACTTATGATTTGTCTACCAAGATGAGCTCTATTTACATTCTACGACCTCAGCATTTGGTAAGTGGTGAACTAGTGTATGATAGTACAGCGCATTTATAACTCAAGTAAGCACTTCTCTAAGTTATTAACTTTTACGTAACGCTTGGATTTTTAATTATCTGCCTTAATGACAATTTCTACAGCTCACTTTAACACGTTCCCTGCCGCAGCGTTTTTTAAATATTTCCCCTTGCGGTCTAGTGAGGCGCATACCTAATAAAATTCGACAATCCTTCATTCGGCAATTAGCAATTTATGTAAATTTTGATTTAAATTAAAGTTCTACGTAATTATTTTAAGCTTAAAGTTATTATTTTAGATAACACATGGTCAAAATTGTTTCATAGGTAATATCGGCGTGGGGCGCATACGCCCCACGTGGCAGGGGACGTGTTAAGCCAGGCCCTGATTTGTCTTTTCGATGAATTTAACACGTCCAGTTTTTGCAAATAGTCTCTGAACTCTGAAAATTTTAAAGTCCTCTATAATAAATTATTACTTCGTTCAAATTTCACGATTCGTCTGTTGTTAGACTTCATGTTCGCATTTTATTTGATTATTAATGATTTTTGTTAATGTAGCCAAAATATCTGAAATTCCTGCGGAGAGTACTATTTAAATATTAGGCATATGCTAGGAAATTGTTCACAGCATTGGTCAAATGGCGTATTTAAATGTGGTCTGTGCCACAGATTAAATTCAGTTAGTCTCTAATAATCTTACGATTTTCCGTTCCATTAAAATCCAATGAACGTTTACATTTAATTGTACAATTTAGACTTTAGACTATACGGAGTGAATCAGCACGCTGCTGATATTCCGGACGTACTTTATTTAACGCAATGCCAAACGCTGTCGCCTTTAATATTACACGAGATTGCAGCGCAAATGTTAATCGCAAACGATCATTAGCTCCCGTTTCCGCGAAACAATTACCGCAGCTTAATCAATGTTAATAAACCGCTTTGTTAAAATATCAATACAGTTTGTGGATGAATTCACGAGTATAATACCTATAGTGAACTAAGTCCAAAAATGTTATATCATTTTGTAACTTTCCAAATGGTAGAGCCGCTGCATGAGTGGGCTGGCGCGACCGGGGAAGTGCCGCGGCCTCGCAGAAGACCAGCGTTCAATAGACGTGTACGCTTCTGTGTTTCAATTAGTGAGCAGCGGTTGCCGGAAGGCCCATTCCTCTCCACCTCTTTGTTTGGCAACGACAGTCGCGGCTGTATATGGGCAATGGTGATCACTTGCCATCGGGCGAACAGCTCGCTCGTACGCCTGATGAAATATTGTTAAATTGTATGCATACACCTATTCACAAATTTTTTATTATATACGTTTTGATCCAGAGAAATCACCATTTGGACATTAAGTCCGCCTTCTGTAACCGTGTTTTGTACCATTAAGGGTGGTAGCTAGCCAGGCCGGTTCGAAAAACCCTTTCACATTGCTCCCATGGCCCGATTCTCGAACCCGGGACCTCCGCGTTAAAAGGCAAGGGGGTAAACTACTGCGCCACGAAGGCAGTTAGGATAGCCGTTGATGTTAATACTGATGCCAATTTATCTAAGACCTACTTTCTTATGAGAATAAAAAGGTTTAGTATTTCTGCCTGACCCTACCCTGTCACGTCGCAGCTGCGATAAGATGTGATCAATTGCTGTCTGCCTACTTTAATTGGAGCGATAAAATATAATTAGCCTACTGAATATGTATAAATATATCAACAAACATAATTAAAAGTGTCCACGGGAAACGGCGTTGTTAAATATCAACAAAAAAATGTGAGTATATATTTATTTATGTATTTATTTTTATAATTTAAGCTTAGATTTTCATCGACTGCTTTTAAATCATTAATGAGTATTTACAGTGACACAAAATTTATCATAAAATCTTTCCTTTCTTAACATTCATAAATGTACATAAAATAAACAGAAATTTAAATAACCTTTACCTACATTAGTTCAATGTTAAATATGAGTTACCCATGTACAAAGGCGTGCCTGCGGGACAAGCTCGAGCACTTCTGTACACATACACGTTGATTTTTTTTTTATCTTTACAGCCGTGTTTAGACTTTGTACCAATTATGATTTATTGCCATATTGCTTAGATAAAGTATGCGACGCTTAGGGGCATATATGGGAGTATACCCTCTGCCCATGTACATACAGTGAAATATTATTTTTTAAGTCGCGCATGTATATACCCAAAGTTGCTGGTATACTCTATTTAAGTATTAAAAATACTTTATTTAAAGAAACTATAGTACATTATTTAATTTCCTCATAAACATTGATCGATAACAAGAGCATTAATAAATTATTATCAATTTAAATTGTTAATGCAGATTGTAGTCGATGGCTGACGTTCTAACGGATTTAATTATTCAATAAGCGCATTATAAATGTAGCTGGTTGAAGACAGATTAGACAATTGTGAAGGCAATCTTTGTTTGTGTATTAAAATGTTTGGGTATTTTGTCTGCCTCCGTGGCGCAGTGGTTTGAGTCCCGGGCTACAGGAATTGTGGAGTCTGGATGGAGGTAACGTTTTTCAAATCCGTTTGGCTACCAGCTACCACCCTCGATATGAATCTGCCGCCAAACCAGTATAGCTGTGGTAGTCATACACGTGAGAGACAGATGTATTCTGGGCGAACACGTTTCACCATCTACGGCTTCAATGTCACTAAACAAAGATCAGTTAAAAGTCATTAAGTCGATAACCGATAAAAAAAAATTCGGATTGAAAGCTACCAAAAGCTAGTGAAAATACTAAAGCCACAACTAATTGTTAAGTCTATTAGGTATGTACGTTATATACGAACGACACAACTATAATAAACGTATGCGTTTCGTCGCATATTCAAAAGACAAAAGTCTCGTAAAGAAAATCAAACAAAATAAATTACAACGCGCCAAATCCGGTAAAAAGGTTTATCAAATTTATTTTTATTATGATTTAACAAAGAAACAACGTGTCAACGTGTGGAAGAGAATACTAATGTAATAAAAATTCTGAAATAAAAAAATAGAAAGATTTTTATCAGGTTTTTATGAGGTCCTCGCGGGAAAGAAATTTATGGTATAATTGCTTTTTGCCGCTGGCAATTACGTTGTCCGGGACAGATGAAGAATTTTCCTCTCTAATTTAAATGCTGCCTCGATAACTGGAATTATCTGAATGCTGCGAGTTTCATTAATATTGTATAATGACAAATGTTACATGGATTGTTTGAATTTTATATCTTTACAATCGTTAGACAATACTTCTTACATTTGTTTTTATTTTTATTACAATTTAGATTATCTCCCTGTCCCAAGATAGTACGGAATATGTTCAGCGTCTGAAATATAAGTGAAAATATTTATTAACTATCATTCAGTATCAACTTGTACTATCACTAATGTACGCATATGGAACATACGTCATATGTATTATTTTTATGTATTATTATGTAGTTTTTTTTTAGTAGTGATACATACATCACTTTTATAAAATTTATGTTTCAATTCTAATGTCTTTATAATATATGAAAATATCTTTTTTAATGCATGTTTATAAATAGCTGTAAAAAATTTGAAAATTATTCATACAGGTGTTAAATTTTCATTAAATTATACTTTCCTTCATTCATTTCATCACTAATACGTATGTTGGCTCAGTAGATAAATCTTTAGAGGAATTCGGTTAAAAATGTTTATTCAAAACATAACATCTTTTAACTCTACTAGTTCATTAGTATGCTGAAACAACTTCTTATGATTATACGAGAAAAATGATAGTAAGTTATGATGGAATTTTATCCGTCTATTACTTGTGATGAAAATATTGATCACAACACACAGTTTCGTAGAAATTTGCAACGGACATATTTTCCATGAACACTTAAAGGTCAGTACGAATACGGTTACGCATAATACTGATTATAATATCGTATGATGTCAGCTACATCGCAATTTTCCTAACATGAATATATAATGGATATGAAGTTTAATGGATAAACTTTGCAGCCTTAACTTGGCTCCATTGTTTTCGGCGTCCAGTTTAAAGTGTGTTTTGGCATTTATAATTAAAGCTCGCCTCGGGACGCCGTCGCACAATCGCCAAGCATTCCTGCTTAGTATATGTTCACTTTATATCAGGGCAATTTTTCTTTTTATCTTTATATTCATATACATAGTTTTGCAACAAAACGAAACGCGAGAATCGCATTCTTTCATTTTCACTTTCTTTCTTTTCTATTTACATATTTCATGATTTAATTGGAAAATATTATATAATGAATTGATTATTATATCATCACGATCACTAGTGTGATTGGCGAGGTTCCAGTGTTCAGTTTAAACGCAACTACCAGGCATAAATGCTCTGTCAAATAAATTGTCGTAAACAGCATTTCTGTACCGATACGACCACAAGGAAAAAACATACTCTTATTTTAAAGACAAAGCAGCTGCGACTCCTCGAATGCTGCTGCTGTCTTTAGCCGACAATGCCCTATTACCATCACGCGAACCGCTCGCCCATATGCCTAATTTTACATATATTACAATTAACAATAGGAAAGGATGAAATACTATGAGATAAATTTGAGATTCATAACTAATATCAGTCTCAGTACTAGAAACTAAAGTAAGTACGAGAAGGATTTTAGCAGATGCCAGTTAGAGTATTTTACACAACACTAAAATACTTTTATTACATAATCACATGAAACATTACGTCATGTTATTCCAGTACCTTTGATAGCTGCGCCTCTATCCAAAACTGAAAACAAATTAAGAAAAGGAGTTAAGGTATAAACTAAATTCTCTAGCTAACCTATCACCAAGTAAAAAACAATTAAAGAAAAATTCTGTGCCGCATTGCTATTTGTTTCCAATTGAATAACTCAAAACAAAAAAAATATATATATGAACATTTTTAATTGTCCATATCTTTCGCTTAACTCAAGAGTTGCCCCAAATGAGTGCAGCCCGGGTAGAATCGTTGATTGCCCCGTTCGCCGAAGCGAAACTTGCTATCGAAGTAGCCTTTCGATTTTGATAAGTTGTGGTTTTTTTTTCTTTTCATTGGTAATATTTTCATTTTTCTGATGAACACTTCATTGCCGTCTTTAGTTTTACTTTACTTGGATAGGAGGAAGAAACACAAAATCTTTTCTTTTACTAACTGTAATTATAACTTTTTTTAAATTTAAACTATTATCAATGTATTTGATACAGATAATCTAAGTGTTTCATGGCGGCAATGAAGGTTCATATTAAATACTTATTATACAGTTTTATTTGTCTAATATTGGGAATTATTAATAATTCAAAATTACACTGAACATATATACACTTATTGAATAAGGCGTTCACTGGCGATTTTGAATGGTCAAGTGGTTCTAACTATATATACAAAAATGTACACTCCTAAGAAGAAATATTCGAGAAACTCCGAAACACTTATTTAATTATTTTACTAAAAGTACACATTCCTTATTGAATTAAAGCGATTTAACAAATAACTCTAAAAACTACAACTCTTATTTACCAAAATCTTTTGTCCGTATTAAATTATTTTTATTTGTATTAAAATATTAAAATCAAGAGTTTTAAAGAAGACTCAGATAATACTAAAGATAACTTTATCAAACATGATTTATGTATCTTTTATCGGCAATTGAATATTACCTCTATGCAGAAATGGCAATAAATTTTAAAAACAATAATACTTGATTTTCAAACGGTATCTCTAAATAATTATGTCAAAAAATATCATTTCACAAGTTTTTTTTTTAAATTTAATCACTGAAATTTCTTATTGGTAGCTTACACTTCACCTCGATTTCAAGTGATATTGAATGAAAACGAGACCGTATATGGTGAATACAAGCAGGAAACCCTACCAACATCTAAACTCCATCCACTACTCTTATTACCCGATCATAAATAGATTGAGTTTAGATAAAGAAACCCGGGATCTCCGCATTACAAGGCATCCCGTTAAATTATTGGGCCATGGAGGCAGTCAAAAAAGATTAACTGCTTGTATTAAATTTTATGTGTACATAGAATAACAACAATACATTTATCTGTGAAACGGTGTAATGACACTAAGTC
>DWQX01006065.1:0-11938 GCA_018245475.1 Pharmacophagus antenor | reverse complement strand
TGACATTGAGGGTGGTAGCTAGCTAGGCGAGTTTTGAAAAACCCTACTACCATCGAAACTCCACTACTCCGGTGGCCATCGATTGTGATTGGTGGTAATCGAACCCGGGACCTCCGCGTTACAAAGCAAGCGAGTAAACCACTGCGCCCCAGAAGCAGCCATTTCTTTATACCTTGAATAATTCCTAAACCATTTCGAAGCAACCGACCACCAGGAGGAAGTACTCAAAATTACTTCGATTCTTTTCTCCTGAACCCATCCATGCTCCCGTACTTATGAATGCGTACTCGAACTGGAAATTTCTATGTTACTACGCAAGCGGCTAAACAACTACGCCACGAAGATAGTGAGTTATTTGCTTACTATGAGATACTTAATTCTTTTACACGTCATAGATTTAAATAGTAAATAACAGATTATGTTAAAATGTTAAGTAATGATTACAAATTTGATTAAACTTAACCCTTCTATTATGTAAGATAGTTGCGGATAGTTCAATAAAAAGAAAGTAGTAGAATTAAAAACGTGAACTAAGTTAGCAATGATATAAGATCAAAAACAATTGTTATGATATTAATTACAGAAATTGAAAAATTACAGAAAAACAAAAGAGTCCCTAAATACGTATCAGGGGTCATGCGCGAAAAGGAAACATTTTTATTATAGCTGTAAGTAAAAGTAAAGATACAAAAACATCTTGTCGAGATGAGACATGTAAATATATTTAACAGAAGAATACGTACAAGACTCGTTACGTCTGCTACATCAAAAGCCGCATACACCTTTAAACAAGACGGCAAACACGAGGTAAATGACATCTGAGACTGCGATATATTTGTGTAACGCAAACGCTACATACAGATCAAACATCATTTCCGTTTTCCGTTTTCCGTTTTTAGTTATTTGTATGAAGTTACATATTCCATATACACATCAATGAGGTCATTAGAAATACCAATTAAACAGAAATTACTTCCTTAACGTTATACATAATCAGTAAGCGGAAGTAAAAAAATATTGGATACAAAAACTGTACTACGGATTTTTAGGAGATCTCTCTTTTTAATTAACCTTTACTGATACAGCTTAAGTCTCTGCAACATTTGCCTAAGACGACAAATCATACATTTAGACTTGTAAAATTGAAATATTGCAAGTGCCCTAATCTAAAAGAAGCGCCGATGAAATTCATATGTGATTTATTAATTTCTTTCAATATGTGACAACTGCTTTCTAAAATATATATTTCTAAATTCATATTGCTGTGACCCGATATTGGAGAAATTTCATTTCCTCTCAAGTTATTGCGTCAGTTCGAAATTATTTTTGCAATGGAATACTTCGTATGTTTATGACTATACTATTATTATCATTAGCTAATGCTCTCAATTAAATCTCAATTTAAAAATAAAACACATACTCATTTCACAATAAGGAGATGAAGATTAAATTATACGCAATACCAAATGTTTATGAAATATAATTTTATTTAAGCCTGATAGTTGTAGATACGCCTTAATAGAGATTATTCCTTTTAGTGCGGGCCCCAAAAATGAGTCACTGTTAAGTATGTTTCTGGTGTAGTGAGTGTCAAATGTTGAGAAATTAATCTAGTTTTTTTTTTGCGAAGTAAATAAGAAGAGAATTTTATAAGCTATATTCTAAAATAAATAATCTGTCTAGCTGGTGATAGGATCTTAAGTTGATATTTATTTTGATTTTGATGACAATAGTGAGCGGATAATGAAAAGAATACCTTCGGTGCTACGGACTAAAGTAAATATTACACTGCATCTGGAGACGTACAGTACCAACAGTAGTGTGTTACATGAATATATGTTGCAGAAATATGTATTATAATTGAACGGCCTGGAACTGTTTGCAGAAGAACGCTGACAGGATAAAATGTTAAAATATCTCACACCGAAATAGCTGTTCATGAAATAATATGTTTTCGCTATAAATATCTTTAGACACCCATTCGTATTGACACTGGCAAAGAAATATGATAATATCAGGTTGCCAGGAACACTCTGAAAGCATGTGCCGAATGTGGATGATTTCATGAATAATGCAAAAACTTGATTGCTTGAATGTTGGCTCCTGGAATTCTGCGAGAATATGCCGTGTTTGCTATTCATGCGGTAAATATTTTCTTTACCTGCTCATTAGTTGTTTTTTTTTTCTCAAAAATCTTACATTGCCATTAAATTTCTAGACCACGAAAATTATTTTTGTTACGATTTCAAGATTTGTAATGAACATGAAAATTACGAATTATTCAGTAATAATATTGTATTAAATCTAATAATGTATTATTACATTTTGGCCGTGTATTCAGAGTACATAATTTAAGTGAATCCTTTATTTTATGTTTACATTTGTGTGATCCGTTAATGTGGAATTATCTAGCTAATCTCTATGGCAATACAGGTGTCTTTGAAAATATAAATAGAACTAAAATTATTATCCTTCATAAACAATACGGAAAATAATAATAAAAACAGATAATAATACCATTCATCAAAAAAAAATCCTATTTTTTGTGTAACACTACGTTTGCTTTTTATAAGAAATTAAGCTTTGTAAATTATCATTGTATGTAGCGTCAGCGGCAGTGAGATTTTCAAACTATTTCCATTCCCCTGCATAATACGTAACCGCATGTTATCGTCCTTGCTTTTAAATTGTTTGTTTAATTTAATTATTTTTGTTAAATAAAAATATATATATACATAGATATTTTCAATGCGATTATTGGTTGCGTCAATGATATTATTGATTTTATGCGACTGTTAGCGTAAGTATGATTTTTGAAATGATTTTGAAAAGTGGGGAGGCGACCATATGTGTTGCATGAGAGAACGAGGGCTGAGGTTAGTAGAGGTTTTTGTTCAAAACGTTTGTTAGTATAAAATATACATTGAATCATGTTGAGTTTTTAATAGGAAATACAAAAGAAACTACCAGTAGTTCATACTCTACTCTGTAAAAAAATTTTGTCAAAGAAATGTGGTTTTACTACTAAAAAAAAAACAACTTTGGAAATATAATCCAATAAAGGAAAGACGAAAATAAGGCACTGAACTAATTTTTTACGTCGCTCAAATACAATTTCTGTGTAAGCCCACTTGCCATATTTGCCCTTTTACTTTCGACGCGTTTGCCCTGTTAGAATATCAAAGAGTCTCAAGAGTGCTTGAGTACTTATCTACAAAAGTGTTTGCCTAATACACATTTACAGGTGCGGCTTGATATATGAATTTAAGATTTTTTCCTTGTTTTGATATCGTAACTATTACTCTTAAATGATTCTCCGGTTCTTATAGAATTTTAAGATTTTTTTATCACTGCAATAGATTCGAAGTTGTTCGTTAGATTACTCATTTTCGCATAATCTCAGGTAGACTGCAAGGCAATGTCAAACTATATATTTTTTATCGCTATTTTTATGAGCTAACACTTGGCCTCGATTTCACCTGAGGTGAAGTGCCAATGAAGCCGTAGATGGTAAAGCGTGCATCTGACTCTCATATGTATGACTGCTGGTACACAGTAATGCTGTTAAGGTGGCAGATTGAAGATGATGATGGTAGCTAGCCAGGAGGGCTTGAAAAACGCTACCAGCATCCCGACCCCATACTCTTGTGGCCCGGGAATCGAACCCGGAACCTCCACATTACGAGGGAAGCGGGTAAAGCACTGAACCAAGGAGGCAGTCAATCAACCTTTACAGATAGTTGAGAGTTAACTTAATAAATAAATAATAACCTGTCGACAATTACAGCCTAATAAAAATATCATTTGCCTGATATATGATAAAAATCAGTCCCAAGAAGATTATTAAGTTTTTTTATAAAACCGATAATTAGCTAAACCTTTGCATTATCAAAATATTTTTTGGAAACATCTTTCGTATAAAAAAAGGTTTTAATACTGTAAAGTCGAACCGTGAGTGCCATCTGTTGACTAAAATTTTAGCTAACAACTAATATATTTCATTTATTTAATTTGAGCAATGAACAGATTGAAAAATGTGTAATTTGTACAAATCATATACTTAATTATACTAATGTTGACCCATGTACCCCCACGGTGCTGTACGCGGACGGGGGGTACCCCCCTACTCAAATAGAATTTATTAATTTTAATTATAATGCCACCAACTAACACCGGCCGGTTCGGGGAAACGTTGAATAAAGTCTAATTAAATTTTACATCTGTATTGCGGTGTCTGTTGCGGTGGTTACTCGCGTGCCTCCGAAGTACAGTGTAGTTAAATTATTTTGTACCGTTCAGCGACTTCAGAGGTAGAAGGCGGGTATTAACTTAGCAACTGGAAACCACAACATTAGACGGCCAGTAAAAAATTTCGCTCACTACAATTATATCAAACTCACGAATTGTATGAAACTATGTAAATTATCAAATTTACGTTGTTTCTCTACTTATGCATAATTTATAATAGTTTCCGTAAACGAAGTACAAATGGTTGTATAAGATACATCCGTTTAATCGTCCATACACAATCAATCATTACGTTAAAAATACTATGATTTGTCTTTAAAAAGAAAACTTTCTTATTTAACGTTGTGATAAAACACCGTTTTTAATTTTAAAAATAATAAATAAATAAAATAATGAATAGAAAATATTTAACGAAAACTTAAAATATCGATTAAATAAATAGGAATTAAAACTAACTCGTCAAGGTCACGGCGCTAATGATTTTGTCTGACGCTAATAGGTTCTCTTCGTGCGGACTTTCGTTTCATAGGGCGACCGCCCGTGCGGTCGATTGCGTGCATAAACACCCCAAAACGTGCCTAAGTTCGCTGTGACTGGTCACTTCCTCCCTTTCAACTATACTACTACC
Source organism: Pharmacophagus antenor (assembly GCA_018245475.1). NCBI lineage: Eukaryota > Metazoa > Arthropoda > Insecta > Lepidoptera > Papilionidae > Pharmacophagus > Pharmacophagus antenor. Next base: position 7,062 of record DWQX01006065.1, on the reverse strand, counting down.
ACAAGCCGCAAGACCTGAAACACCTATCTGACGCCTTCCGCTAACCGATAGAAGTTACGTTGCGCTGGTTGGCCATCACTTGACGGCGCTTTACAAGGCCAGTAGCGGTTCTCCTTACCACCTTAATATCAAGCTGTATAGTGGTGTATGGAATGGCATTATAACCCCCACCCCCTCCTATGTATCTACGAGCTGTTTGATTTACTAGCACCTAAATAAAATACTACCTAACTACTGCAACACTAAAAAAAGGACGACTATACTGAAGATTAAATATATTAATTTTTTTTAACAAATTATAATTGAAAACTTACACGAAAATTCAAATTATAAATAAAAAAAATATATGTATTTAGTGACGACACAGAAATGTCAATAAAAATATTAAAAAATTAAAATATATTTATTGTCCACAAATATCACATTTAAAATCTGCGACGTCATGTCTCCTGAACTAAGAATTCCTGTACCTTAGGAGACAATAAATAATAACAATTATTTTTTAATTATTTTTTACTCATATTTGAATGCCTGAAGCCCCGTGAAATAAGTGAAAAGGAATGAAATTGCTATAGCAAAATCAATATTATTTTGGATGTGGCCACTTCTAACACAAAATACTTATTACATATTGCAAGGTATATAACAATTATTATAGTAATATTAAAGTACTTGTTAAAAATAAATTATTTAATAATAAAAAATATTATAATTTAAACTTTTTCAGGTCTATATTGCGTAAATATTCACCAAGTACGATACCTAATATTCCTCGACATTTCGACGCGAGTTGCATCGGCCGTGTTCGCGAGGTTGACTGATGTAGTTCGGTGTTGTCTTCGTGTCGCGACGATCGTCGCGGAATATTAGGTATTGTACCTAGTGAGTATTTATGCGATATAGACCCGAAATAGTTTAAATAATAATCTATAAAGATCGCGGAAGTTTCAAATTGTTCCAAAATAACAATGATTAATAATTAATAAAAACGAGAATAAAAGTTTTAATAGTTACACGTAAATAGCTTTCATATAAGAAATCTTTATTTCTATTAAATATGTGAGCAGAGAAAAAAGTGTAATCGCGTTAAATACGAAAAAAAACATCGGCGACATGAAAATAAGTTTTAAAAATCATCCGAGAAGATAAAAGTTAGCTGTATAAGAAATTTGCAAAGTGTCACAAAAGAAATTCCAATATCCGTTCGGCAAAAGTATGACAAAGTTGTATTGAGCGACAGTTTCCTTTAACGAAATTCCTTTTTGATTGAACACGAGTTAGAGAAAGTATCGGCGGAACAATGAAAATTACTTCTATGTATGAGTAAGCCGGATTCCCGGTGGAGTCTTTAAATATAATATGACAGTCTTATTCTTCAATATTAAATAGTAGTTTTTACATCAATGCAACGAGATGTCCTGAACGTTAGGGCATTTGCCCGACAACAAATTGCGTTTGTGTCATTGAGACATGAGACTTTAAATACATAACTGTCTCCACGGCGCACTTACTGCTTATCTTATAACACAGGTCTAAGATTCGATTCCCGGGCCGCGGTAGTAGTGGAGCCTGAAGGACTTTTCGAACTCGCTTAGCTAGCTAACACCCTCAGTGTCTATCTGTCGCCACAGCAGCATCGCTGTTCCAGTGAGAGTGTTCATGTGAGAACTGGAAGTATTATGGGCAAACAAGCTTCATCATTCATTACCTCACTGTCACTTAACATCAGATGCAATCGAGATGAAAACTTTAGTACATAACCGAAAAAAAATAATCAATATTTTTTTTTAACTACATATTCCGATATGATAATAATCGTGATATATTTACTCTCGCAAATAATTTTGTCACATAGAGACGTGATACTTTCATATATTTCAACTAGCTATTAATAACTAGTACATCTTCAATATTTGTACGGAGGCTAATCCTACTTTGAGTTATAAGGGAAAAATGTTACTTGAGAAAATCGCGGCACCAATAATTACACAGTAAAAGGGTAAACAAGATTGGAGTCTTCTTATATTAAATGTGTTTGAACAACGAGAACATTTTATATCGTTTAAAAACAAAAAGTAAACTGTTAAGTTATAATTTGTATATTTTGTTGTAAAAGTTAATGGTTGGTAGAAAAAGGAATAATAATAAATCATGGAATTTTTATCAGAAAAAAGTTTTTAAGACTCTGTGTATTAGAAGCACGCTGACCATTATGAAGCGATGGTGTTTCAATTGTGCATTGGAAGTTCGTTCTATACGACACAAGGAGTCATAGGTTCGATCCCGACCGCGCCCGAAATTCCGGTGAAGGCTACCATCGTGAAGAATTAGCCACATTTCAAGAACAGAGGGGACAAACGAAATTCGCCAACCCGAACTAGCTTACTGGTTTATAGTCTCGTCTCTTAGTGAAAAAAGATTCATATTTCAACATTGAGAATATAAAGTTCGTCCTCTATTTCAATTTTATTTATTAATATCATGCTATGAATTATATAGTTTATCCACTTCTATCCTTAACTTTATAATAATAAAGTTAATTTTATTTTTTTAAGAAAAGCTTACTGCTTTCTCAAAGATCGGCAAAGTTGTTGCGTTACCCAGATTTTGGAGCTATCCATAAGCGACAATATCACATACCATCAAGTGAACCAATAAAAAAATGTCACAAGGTGACCTGTATTCAGCTACACATAATTAATAGTTTATAGACATAATTAAATTAATCAAATGTTATTGGCATTTAAATAGCAATATGTGCTCTATGATTTTAATGATTAGATTTCACGTTCAGATATGTGTTTAATTAATAATTGATTTGTTGTGTTTCCCAGTCCTAAAGGGTGTGCTCGATAGCTAAATCAAAAAAAAAACTTTCATTGCGTAATCATACATTTTGCAAGAAACGACAATCAGTCTTCTACGCAAAACGTTAAACGTGGACACACATAATAAACGTATAAATAGAAGTGAGGAGAATTCCCTTTTCGCCGCTTATAAAAGAAAACATTCTCAGATCGAACTTTCCCCTATATAAACGGTTTACGGTGACATTTTCAGTAAAAACAAATAATAAGACAAGGTAACAAACCTTATCCTATTATTCGATTCCGGAGCATTGTCGGGAGGAATTCCAATATCGGATCTACAAAAGTATGACGAAGTTGGATTAAGCGGCATTTTCCGTTAACGAAATACCCTTTACATCAAAATCGGTTAAAGTGTTCGGGGAATAACATAATTTTCATTAACTTTCTAGAGTTCTTTTTTTTTAATCTACAACGAGATACCACTTAAATAAATTTGATGCTAACCCTACACTACATTATTTTTAATACATGATATTTTAAGTTATCCTGTGTTCAGGAAAAATCATTAAAGAAAATATATAACTTTTTTAATTCTCTTCCATGAATCTTGCTACGTAACGATCGTACATCTGTGGTCTTAAACGTTTCAAGTCAAAGTATTCTTGTGGAATTAATATTAACCTCTTCGCGCCCTTATGTGGACACACGCCACATATATGGACGTTTCGTTTTGCATTTACAGTTAATTGACATTAATATGTCGATGAAACCATTAACTTATTATATTTTATTATTACTTCATCTTCCGTTACCTAAACACTGATGAAATTAAAATTAATAGATTGTCCTGATATTACAAAATTTACTTATAATTCTCTTTTATTAATTAAAAATCGTCCCAGAAGAGGTTAACTAAATATTTTAATAGATTTAAATCAATCGAACTGAAGAAGAATACATAAACCAGTTGTCCCGTATGTGGCACTGTATGCAATGTAGGGTTAAGTGACATGGGGCCGGAGAGAAGCGTGCTCGCCTGGAATACTTGGGCTGTCATATGTTTGACCGAATAATAACACAGTAATGATATTATGCCAGAAAATTTAAACTGGTATGGTAACTAGCCAAGCAGGTTTAAAAACACCATACCTCTGTTAACTTTTAATTTAATTAAAGAGCCTACTCTCTTCTTTAAGATCGACAACGCAACTGTTTCTTTTATCGGTAATGGTGTAACACTTGACCTCGATTTCACCTGATGTTAAATAACAATAAGGCCACAGATGTCGAAGCTTGTTCGCTTTGAATACTTTTGGCTCTAACATGTATGATTGCCGAAACACAGCAAATGGTCTTATGGCGGTGAAGTGACATTGAAGATAGTAGCAAGCGAAGCGGGTTAGCAAAACCCTACTGCCATGCAGACTCCACTACTACTGTGGCTCTGGAAACGAGCCCAGGACGTCCGTGTTACAAGGTAAGCGGACATACCATGCGCCACGAGGCATTTAAAAGCACGGTTAAAAGGCCTGTCGGCAATACAGGTATACATTGGCATACTTTATGACAATGTGTAAACGTTTTTTCGACGTGACCTATCTAAACCTTTGCCTAGACCCACAGACTGAGTGAATCCTAGGGTTCAAATCAAGGTCTGTAGTATAACAATCTAAGCTACCTTCAAAATTTACAACGTACGATTTTCTAACAAATGTTTGATATAAACTTCGTATACAAAGTATGTTTGTATACGAAGTGTATATAGTCGTATAACATATTTACTCCTAGACCGCTAAACTAGTTTCGATTTATTTTAATTAAGAGATAGATGGGACCGTTAGGGAGAATAGAGAATACTTTTTCTTAGTGAAGTAAAACTTTAAAAGGAAGAAAGTAGGAGATAAAAATGTTATACGAAACCATAAATCTATTATTTGTGTAAAAGTTCATATAAAATAATTTGGTAGGTGAATAAAAAATGTATCTATCTGTTTTACATCTAAATTTCACAATGATCAGTTCAAGGATACTAACTAAAGGAGTGTTTTGATAATAATATTTCCATATGCTCTCTGTACCTTTCATAAGTACCGTTATAAAATAATTTTCAGTATGTCAGCTTTGGGACGATCAAAGAAATACGATAATATCACTTTTGCCGGTCTCACTGCGTAAGCATCCGCCGAACGTTTATGATTTCATGAATAATGCAAAATTCTGATTGCGCGCGTGTTAATTCCAGGAATGCGAGAAAGCGTCGTCTTTGTAATACAAACGGACAACATTACACCAGCTGTGCGTTTAATGCCCCAAGGAAAACAAATGTCATTTTTTTTCTACAATAGACAGTTAACCTCAGTCGATTCTTGTAGATGGCGGTTAGTAACTCTACGTTCGCTAATTCGATACTACAATAATATTGAATTATTGTCGTGTACTATCCCAACTGCAGCGCAAATTAGAATAGAATAGAATAGTCTTTATTGCATAACAAAAACAAAATTAAATACACATGAAACAAAATAAAAGAAAGTAACTGTTACAAATAGAGCGGAAGTAAAAGAATACGTTAGCAGTGCAAAAGCGGTCTTAATGCTGAAAACAGGTTTCTTCCAGACACCGATAAATTTTTCATTTTTGTTTTTTCATTGTGAATACAATCAATTATGATATAGTTACCTGAGACCGTAACATTGTCAAAAAATAGTTAAATATAACAATAATAATATATTTAATTTTATTTTTTACAACACTTTTAACTCATACCACTCCTATCAAAAGATAGCTAAGCAACACGTCTAGTATAGGTTTTCAGAGACTAATATACATACATAGATATTTTAAATGTATATATTATATACATATATATATTACAACCAGAAACAAAACAAGTACAAATGTACATATGAATATTGGTCTGAGCGGAAAACGAATTCGCGACTTCTAATATAAGGAACAGGATAACTATCATTACACCGACGGACCGACCGTTGGTACATTTATTAACGGTAAAACTTTGATTTAACAATCACTGAACTCTTCTCTATTATACAAGTACTAAATCTCTATACACTCGTAACTTTAAACTTTCGTAATAAAATTACAATGTAATAATAATCAAAAGTAATGTCACTTGGTAGATCTAAGAATCCATTTCAAATGTATACATAAATAAAACACACGAAAAGATTCTATTCTTCCTGAAACTAGCAAAAAGGGTTCAAATTCGTCCGACAAGTGAGGACCACTTAAAAAAGTCAAGATAAAGTCCTTTACAGGAGAAAAGTTAATATTAAGTTTTATTGAGGTTAGTCCTTTTTCTTACAGCTATTGAACAAAGAAAGTGCCTTACTTAAATTTGTATTTACATTAAAATATATATACATATATACAAACTGCCTCTGCAAATGTTTCGTAACTTTAAGTTGTCGGACCCGTTTCACGTCATATTATTCAAAAATATCACCTTCGACTCCCGTTCGAATGTCGTACTGTGAAGGTTTTGACAATTACTAAACAATATTATAAAATATGAATTGTATTAGTTATTTGCCCACAATATGGTAGCAAGGGTTTTTTTTTAATACATCTGTGGCTTAGCGGTTTTCCGCTTACGCAACACACAGGGAACCAAGTTCGATTCTATTTTTTTCATTTAGTGTGGTTGGAGGTAGGGTTATTTTTATTATTACCAATGATTTGCGTACATGCGTTGTTGTGCTCCACCTGTCATATCACGTAAGCCAGAGTTTCCTAGGAAAACACGTTTTACTGTCTACGATCGCGAGGGGAATTTCTCACGTTTAATGGAAATTATCACTAAACATCACGTGAAGTTCTGGTCAAGTATCAGCTTCTTATAAATTATTATTATTCAATATCATACACAAGAGTTCACATGAAAATGTTATTAAGTAACTTTTATGTCGTGAACGAATCTAGATACAGCTTATTGCAAGCCATAAGCTGTATCTAGATTCATCGAAATCGACACATAATTTCTAGAATTGTATCCAACAGTCAAACGCCGCTGCTTTTGCAATATTTTTTGATGAAACTAGTCGACAGAGTCCAACTGGCACGATATTGGATTTTAATATCTGTCAATCTGCATTGAATATGGGTAAGTTATGTAGCGGAAACTTGACGCATGGCTAGTTATTAAACTGCTATGTCAAATAGCGAAACGTTTTGAGCTCGAGAAATCACTGAGGCTATAACATTTTTGTTATATATATATATATATATATAT